>OY735218.1:7563057-7620557 GCA_963457665.1 Thysanoteuthis rhombus
TCTGTCTCTCTGCCAATCTCTAATTTTTTTGCAGCATGGAATGCAACTTTTAGTTTTCCATTCAAAACAAACCATAATAAAAGTCGGTACAAAATTCAAAGCGAGTTAACTTGATCAGGAGACGACACATTCTTGGCTTGACCCGATGCAATTATTATCCGATAACAAACGGCTATACAAGATGAGTTATTATTTCTCCTAATTTGTGTCGGTTCTTTCTTCACAGAAACAAGTGTATCTTAGGACAAATGCATACGCACATATATATAACACATATCTGCACATGCATATAACATGTTTTTCACACTTATATATATCAACACAGGGGAAATATACCAAAAATATATCTTTGTTGATTAATACTTGTATTTGCATACCCTAATATCTCAAGATTCAAAACTCAAAGGTGCTGATAAAGGTCTTACTTTTGAATAAGCTCATTGCATTTGACCTGCCCTTTTTCATCCTTGGCAGAAAAAAATAGAATGAAATAAATAAACTGAGCAAAACCCATATATTTTGAATGAAAACTAACAAAACTAACACACACTTAATAATATATGTTGGAGTGTGTGTGAATATTTTTGACTATTATGCATAGATAATCGTTATACTTTATGTTTATTGTTTACTTTCATTTTGGACACAGTCAAATTTTCTCCTATCGGGAACTGAATAGGTACCTAACTAGTTCTAGCGTTACTTATCAGAGATCTCTTAGCAAAACGTACTGTACTAACTGTTTTGAATTCCATTATTTATTCGATCCCTTGAAATATAAGACTGAACCTTGTATCATCCGTTATTTCATACAGTGAGGACTAAAGGCCCGAAAGTGCTTATTTGAATAAGTTGCAAACATCCCAATTGACACTGGGAATTATGCCAATGGGATGATCCTAAATTTTGGCCTACTAACCTTATCAGGGGACAGCCAGGCCTGCCGGATATAGGATAAGTGCTGACACACCCTTTGCCTTGCCATCCATATGTATTGTTTCTTTCACTCTTGACAAGGTCAGCCGGTGGACAGAGGGGGACAACTTTTCCGCTTTTAATCCATATGCCTTGCCCCTCATACTAAGGACCAGACAAGCCGGTGGAATTTGAAGAAGTGGATCCCTTCCCTTTTACCATCAAGTTGTAATGTTATAATTAACTTTATCAAGTTGAAAAAATGTCAATATTCTTTATCAATTGTAACATTCACTGCAATTAAAAAGAGTCTACGTGAACAAACTTTGCCGGAAAATGATCAAGTGGACACTGAGTTGGAGGAATGTTAATTTAAAACGAAAAATAAACAGATAACAGCAGAAGTTGTTCTCGTTTGCTGATATAATTGGTACCTAAACATGTATTAAGTATTCTAAATAGAATGCAATCGTGATTGAACTTACTTATAAAGCGTATATTCCAAGCCAAATATAAACACATCTAATTCGCTAAATCATTATTGAGCTAAATATGCAGTGTGCTTCAGATTATCAGTAAATGTTTCACTCCTTAAATTCTACTATATTCCAAAAAATTTAATTATATTTCACATAACTTTTTGCATATTATCATCATGAATTGCTTTCAACTTAAATGAACTGATGGCTAATAATACGGAGTCTTTTTTTTTGTCATTTCCCAATTTCCACCATGACAAATTTTAAAGCCTAGACGGGGAACACAGAATCCATCAATGTTGATTCGATTAAATTATTACACCGAAAACGATTGGTATAAAGGTGGTTTAAATAAACTATAGAGGTAAAACTGAAGATTAAGTATTGATTGCGTTTGTTTTTTGTTGGTTTTTTTTTTCAAAAAGAAAATCACTCCGTTATAAATCGATTACCTTGGAGTTTAGGATTTTTGCCAAAGAATCATTATTAGTTGATCATCGATAATTTCTTTATTTTAAATATCTTTAGCTGCAATAGCTTCAATATTGCTGTCATCTCGTCGTAGAAGACTCATCTTTCCCTTTGTAACGCAGTCGGTACTCCACACACCTTGTCAATCAAAATTAGATCGGCACTGAGGTCTATCTTCATATCCATTCTGAACCTTATTCCTTGGATTCGGATACAGTCGGATATCAGTCCTGGCACATTTTACAATATGACAGAGAATATGGCATCAAAATGGTTCGTATGCATTCATCTGCTTCCTCCAATATAGTTTCGAGGCTTGGCATATTTTTCCTCTGGCAATAAGTTTAATTAGAGACACTTCAATAGCTCATATTGTGACAATTTTGTTTTGGTTTCCTGATAATCTGCATGGTTGTGATGATGTTGTTGATGATAATAATAATAATAATAATAATAATAATAATAATAATGATAATAATAATAATAATAATAATAATAATAATAACAATAATAATGATAATAATAATCTTTCGTCCGTTTACCAGAAACCAGAAAGCTAGCTGCTATTCCCTCCAATTCGTCAGTCTAAAAGTTGTCCCTCTTTCTTTCTTCAAATGCTTTCTATGACTTAGTTTTCCCCTCTAAATCCATGAGTTGATTTTTATCAAGGCTAATGACCTTCCGTTGTATTGATGCGTTCTGCAACTGTGATGGAAGAAACAAGAGATGGAGGCCAAGACTGAAAATTGGACATTTTTTTTATGGACAACATTAAAAACATTGATAATCTTCTTTTGAGGCCCAAACAGTCTTCAGAGAGAAAAAGAGGGAAAGAGAGATACAGAACAGTAGAGAGTGGGGGAGGGAGAGTTGATGTTTAATGTCTTTCTGATGCCAGCTGCCAGAGCTTACAGCCCGTTAACAGTACGCCAATTCTTGTTCCTCTGCCTGTTTATCTGCCTACTTTGCCAATTCCCATTTACCCTGGTTACCCGAAGTTGACACCAGCGACTAAACATGTTTTTCCCTTCAGTATCAATCCTTAAATCGCTTTTATACTGGCTAGCTATTTTGGGGAAGAATCAAGCTAATCTAGACCCTTTTCGTCTTTCTTTGTTTTTTAGGAACAGAATTAAAACGTACACACAGACCACACACGGATGCACACTCTCACACATGCAAAAGCACGCACACACATTCCATCACTGGTTCGCACGTTTTATTTTTATTTTGGCTCGTAACTGTTGTGTAAATTTATAACATTCCTGTTATCCTCGTCAACAGCTCCTACAGCTATGCGTAATGCCAAGAAAACCCAATCATTTACCTGGTTTGTATTATCAGTGATGAACATGTGTGTTTATTGGTGATCATCTGGCCCCATCACCGCATTAGTATATGATAGTCTAGAGAGTTATCTCCCATGACATGATTGTCTACCATTGACACATCTCTGATGCACTGCACAGTTGTAATATATATGCAGAACATTGATTTGCAATCGATCATTTCCTAATATTATATTATTGTTTAGATTCTTCAATGCGTTAAAATGTATGATTGGTTTATTTTACTGCCCCAGGGGTTAATCTTGGCGTGCCTATAATCGTTAACGGTTTACAAATCAACTTTACTATGCACATGTGGTAGTTTCAGTTTCGTAGCCATAAATACTCTTTCATGGATGAATGTATTCACTGCAGCAGTATCAAAAGTGTTCAATAATTTCCATCATTTATCTGAATCATGTTTCCCATTGTATTACATTTTAGCGTCGGTCACCTGTTTATTGGCAACCTTTCCTTCTTATAACAAACGGCTTCAGTTTCCCTAGAAAACCAGGCATTGTCATTGAATGTGACTTTTGAGGCTTCATCGGCAACAAATGTTTTATGGTCAAATTAAAATTCTTCGACTGGTATATATATATATATATATATATATATATATATATATATATATATATATATATATATATATATATATATATATATAATGCTTGATTTGCTAATTACACGATTCTACAGTCTACAGAAATCAACTACACAAAAAATGCAATTATTTGTGTTGCTCATATGTCTCTTTCGGGCAATGTTGAGACCCACTGTCAGTTTTTTCCTCATCAAGCAGTATTAGTTTGGTTGGTTTATTACGCTGTGTTTCTCGTTACACACTTGTTGCATAATGAACTTCCGAGAGCAATGATGCGACACCTGAAAGTACGGAGCGTGATTCTTGTGTCTGCGGTAAGATATGCGTGTCCGTGTTAAAAGCGAAAAATGAGAAAACGCCGTTGTTACAATTTAGTGAATTCTTGATTCCTTTTGTTTTCTTTTCCTTCATTAAATTTCAGGTTGGTGCAACTTATGAAAGATGTCAGAAAATGCAACATGTTAGAAGATAGGTACAAGGTGAGGGACATGGATGGGACAATTAAGATGGCTTGGGTGCACAGGAAATAGAGTACGTCCCTTTCCCGATTGAAAGTAACGACTGCTGCCTTGCCTTCTAGCGTACTTACAAGACTGCAGGCTGTTAATGGCTTTTTTTATCAGGAATGTCCCTAGCTGATTTCCACATAATATACAACACGGGCCAAAAAATGAGTTATCTTTCATTTAGCCATGAAAATATGCAATTCTTATTTCAAGCCTCAAACACGATTCGAGGACAATCGTTTTATCTAAGGAGATTTGTCGGTCAGCAAAATGCACAGATCTTCCTTAAAGACATTTAATTGACTATTTGACTGTCCGTTAAGGTTTTGGACAGTTCCTTCTCCGGAGTTATTCAAGTGTTATATTCGTAAAGAAACATATTCTATTTGAATGGTATTTGTCTTCAAGGATATTTCATATTACAACTCGGAGAAGCTGCAGAATGAATCAACCAAATTGTTCCGTGACGATCAAAGATGGGGAAAAAAGAATTGGTTTACAAGAGATGGACGGACGATGCGCTTGTTTCAGTTTTGGCAACAGCTATTTATATAACTTCACATTGATGTCGTTGGGAATGGAACAATTCCATTTCTCTCTCAAGTTACCGATAAAAAACAAGACATTAGCTACTTGAACTACTGCAGTGTGATCATATATGTAGGAAAGATTCAAAACAGGGTTAAATGTTGAGAAAATTAGTAAAAATCAGGATCTTATATTCTTCATCATGAAATGGAGCTGATTGTAGATCTGGTAATACTGTCACAAAATCAGGGCATGTCCCTTCGTAATACAATCTTGATACAAAAATTCCATGAAACTGAGGGACAGGATTAAATAATTTGTCAATACAGAATGCTAATGCTAGAAAAAATGTCGTTTGTATATGCCTGTGTAAACAGCACCCCAGGATTGAAATTAACAACAACACACGCAAAATTTCATACGCATATTATCTTACCTTTGCCGTCAAAATTGACTTATTTTCAAATTGCTATTACATTAACGCTAAAAATACAGCGAAAAATGAAACTAATTCAAACGAAAAATATTCACATCATTATTCAAAGAATACTATAATTCTTCTGACAAATGGTGAGATAACAGATTACTTTTGTATATGGGACACGATGCATAAAATCATTCCCCTTTGGGTGTTACAGGGAAAAAAACAATTACACCCATAGAGCGTGACCAATGTTAATTTTTTTTTTAAAGTTTAGAGATACTATTGACACGTAAGGGGATTTTTCAATGTGAAGAACGGTGATAACTAAAGCATGCATTGGGCAAAATATCTGAGGGAAATTTGATTTTAGATTTGGTCTCATGGCCTGGAAAGTGTAATGTACATTAATAAGTTATCATTATTAGCATTATTAGCGGTCTCTAAGTGAAAGTTTGGAATTGAGTGAAAGATTGCCTCGATAAATACTCAACATGTTCCTGAGTATTTTCACTCAAGTTGGACTGTTATCTAAATCGAATCGGTTCTCGTTTTTCATTTATAATTTTTTCAGTCTACATGAAAACATCTTCCGGATCTTCCCTGGGGCACCATTTTAAGAACTCTGTATTTTTCAATCATTCTTATTAGATTTGACGCTCTGACAATCATTATATTCTTTCTCACATCATTAGTTCAATCCATAGTAATATTTATGTGAATACTTGAATATTGATCAATTTTTCTGATTCTTATTATCTCAAAATAGAACAAAACTTGCATTCAATCTGAGACAAACGGAGTTCATTCATAGAACAAAATTACTTTGTCACAAAACCACAGTAATCAGGCTGTAGGTAGAAATCTTATCAGGAACGCAGGCCTATTGATCAGCAAAACTAGGATGCCCAGTGTTAGGAGACTAAACGTTTGGACAGTCGCTTTTTTCAGTGAAAAAAAAAAAAAAAAATATATATATATATATATATATATATATATATATATATATATATGCATATATATATATGTATATACATATATATATATATATACATATATATATATGTGTATGTATGTATATATATATATATATATATATAAACATATATATATATATACATACATATATATATATATATACATACATATATGTCTGTGCGTGTGTTTGTATGTGTGTGTGTTTGTGTGTGTGTGTGTGTATTGCCCTACCATTTTTTAAACAAGAACATTCATAAACACAGGGATACTCTTTTTATCTCACATACAAACACACACACATACACCCCCCACACACACAGACACACATATATATATTTATAACTGAGTGATTTTGTGCACATGTCACTGTCATTATAAGTTCAGATAGAGGTCATCCAGAATATCAAACGATCGACTGAATTTATTCAGGCCGAAAATGTGTCCTCCCATTGAAAATTTGGCACTTCTACTTACATTATAGTATACAATTTCATGTGAGCATATTCGTGTGTAAATGCTTGTGAATATAAGTATGTGCAGTATATATGTAGAATGTATCCGATGATCCACTGCCGACATTCAGGCTGGAAAAGTGTCAAATTTGAACGACGCATCATATCACAACGATGATAATTGCTCAAACCTAGATTTAACAGATTGACCTATGTTAAGATAGGAATGAAGTCCCATTCCCAACCGTTGAGAACTTGAACATGGTGGATTTCTGAGAGTGGAGCAAATGCAATGTCTTTAAATAAACAGTAAAACACACATTATCACATTTTCTGTCAGCCTTAGGCCTCGGATGGGAATCGCTTGCATGGTGTCGGTTCATTTCTTCGACTGGATATCACGTTATCAGGCGACATTATGCTTAATCAATCGACCAAGATGGAGCAAAGAGTGTTTCTGACAATGTGGGTTTCGGCAATTATGGTGTTTCGGGAGGCTTGACTAAGAGCTAAGAGGAATTATTTGGGTGACTGTATTTCTAAACATGTATTGATCCGTAAAAATATGCTAACCATAGTGATTGCATGACTGAAATGACACTTAATGACCAATATGAGCAATACACAGCAGAATAGTAATGTGCGTTATGGAGGTAAGGAGATGACGATGTCAAACATATTTTGAGCGAAAAAAATCACTGGAAAAAAAATTGAAATTTCCGTGACTTTGGAATTCAAACAGAACCGTTGTATAGAGCAGATACTGAACCTGAATTCATCCCATGTCAGAAAATGAAGTTCGAAGTTAACACATCCTTTCGTTATTGTGAGTGGAATAAAGTATAATAAATATATACCGGCTGATTGACAGGTACGATAGATTAAATCCTCTGATACCGGTCCTTGGTCATTTCTGGATTTACACGTCACTGTTTAGTTACAATTGTCTCTTTCCTAGTCCCAGTCACTGCGTAGTAGGGTCAGGGAAATTCCCTGATAACTGCTAAATGTCGGATTGCAAGGCCAACGGAGTTAGATTTGCCAGCCTCTTTGCTACTTATGCCTTGATTCCCAATGATAAGGTGGAATTGTGCCACATTCCATCGGGTGATCGAAAATAAATAAATACCATTAGTTTTTAGTCAGATGTAGATGTAAACCAGACTTCTTCCAGATCTCATAAGAGACAAACTCTGAATAATATAAAATGTATTATTACAGATTCAAGTTATGGAGTTTTAAACAAAAAATGAAAAAAAAGAAGAAAGGTATAGAACAGAGTAAAGATTCGACAAATGCCTAAATATAACGTGCAGTCGAAAAATACGTTCACTGACTCTCTCCGTTGTACAGAAAGATTACTAAAACCCAAATTAGAAGACGAAACATTCAATATAAACAAAAAAGATTGTCGAATTATTATTTTTTTACGATTGTTTAATTCTGCTCAATGATTTTTTAGATGAAAAGAAAATCTTATTTCGTCTTTCCATGGTTACCAGACCTGGTTTTGGGGCCTTGATAGGGCGATTCGTATCAAGTTCAAAGTTCTGGATAACTCAAAACTTTTTTTCATTCCAGCAGTTTCTACAATCCTAATCATTGCCATTATTTATCGTGGCTGAGGGTCATGATAACAGATAGCAGCATATTTCCATTCCAATGATGTCATGCCTTCATGAGCAAACTTGATGCAATTATTCCGTTATATGATTCCAAGTTTCCTGGGGGGGGGGTTCTGCAAGTTTTACGCTCACTGATCGATATGATTGTTGCCAGATGAGGTACCAAAAATTCAAATGGAGGAACTAAAAAAATGGTCCTAAATTGAATCACTGCAAGAAGCATGAGTGAATATAATTATAACATACACACACACACATGCATATATATATATATATATATATATATATATATATATATATATATATATATATATATATATATCTATATACATATATATATATATATATATATATATATATATATATATATATATATATGTATATATATATATTTATATACATTGTTTCGAAAAGAGAGTATTTTTTCTTTGATTCTGCTACAAAATTCTGGTGGAAAGATGAAAAAATCTGAACCAAATCAAATGGTAACAACAAGAGGAATATTATAAGTTTATCTCTCAAAAGGGACGTATCGTTTTCAGCCTCAAAATTCCGTTGAGAATATATATTAATCCGATCTAAATCGAATGATGTGCCCCTATGACATACAACGGGATTTTAAGCAGTGAGTGAAACTAGAATAGGTAAATATACAGTATTGTTTATGCGAAGTACATTCACGCCAGTGAACCACCAAACATATATTTGCATGAATGTTGTTGAAAATGAAAGAGTTATAAGAGAGAGAGAGAGAGAGAGAGAGAGAGAGAGAGAGAGAGAGAGAGAGAGAGAGAGAGAGAGAGAGAGAGAGAACCAAACAGTCATTTTCGTAAACCAACTGATATTCTTTTTGACAGACACCAGCTGATGACATTTCTTGGTGTCGAGTCGCCTTACACATATTTACACGCGAACGTTACTATGTCTGATAAGCGTTAACTGTTCTATTTCTTGTCCTTTTTCCTCTTCAGCTTTCTTTTCTAATGCACGTACCTTTTTATTTATATCCTGACGATAAGATTCGTTTGTAATATTGTATAAAAGAGAGCCATGTTAGTGAGGATCATTACTTCTTTGTATTCATCCTATAACAAATTGCTAATCATGTAAAAAAATCATTTTTGTGAGATGAAGTATTGTGACCCGTTTTAGTTAACCAGCCATTACTTTTGACCAGGAGGACGTGAGTTCGATTCACATTGAGAGCTTTCACTTTTTTCTCGATCTTTGTTGTCTACGCTCTAACTTGTGTCACCGGCTTGTATTGGATTGTGATCAAAACAACAACTAACGTTGATTATGTAAATCTTAATGTTTACGTAAACAAAATGCTGGTTTGATTCTCATCAGAAGCCCATTCTCTATATATGATCCGTGCAACGCACTAATGACTATAAGATGATCATCAACGACTTGCAATGAATAGCAATTGAAAAAAAACGGAAGGAATACTTGTCCAGAACAATTAATCTCCTCGTGGTTTAAAGAATGTACTGCACCTGCCCTGTTTTTGTTGAGGGGGAAAAGAGATGTCAGGGAGTGAATAGAATGTGCACCAAATATGAAGTTGGGCGCGCATCAATGAAACAAAGTGGAATGAACACATACAAACAAAACGCTCGACAAACAAATCATGAAGGACAGAGAAAATGGACATTTATCCATGCATCTTTCACAAGGTAAATAAGTTCAGGAAGGTTATTGAGACTATCGAATATTGAAAAACCTTGCTATTTCATTCACGAGAGTAATAGGTGATACGCGTTTGTTGTACGTGGTAAAGACACAGTTGCCTAGGAGTGTGTATGTGTGTGGTTCGAAATTGAAGAATTGCTAGGATCAGATCTGCCAGTCGGTCGGCGAAATGATATGCAAAGGCCAGGGCCAGAGTGATGACCATCTAAGGGTCCTGGTGCCGATGAGCCTTGGACCAGAGAGAATGGCCGACTGCTAAGGCTGGGGCTACAAGCGTAACCCGCTAGGGGTACTTGAACTAGTGAGCATTGGACCATTTGCGTCCAGGATTTTTATGATCATCGTCGGAGGAAGTGACGTTTTGGATATCTTGCGAAAATAGGAGTTCGTATTTAATTCCCACCCTCACAAATACCCCGATTCATGGATTCAATCAAATGCTGCATACAAGCTGCAGTAACAAATGCTCTATCTCTCTCTTTTTCTCTCTCTCTATCACCCCCCAATATACTGTGATATATGTACTCAAATATGTGCATATACACGCTAGTGTAAGCACACACATGCCCCTCATCTATGTTATGTCTTTTTTTCCCTTTTCATACAATATTTATACAATGGTATAAAAATTTATATATATGAATATAGCTGCACAGGGTTAAATTGCTTGTGAAGTGAGTTACAGCACTTTAACGGCTTGTCACTTTCAGTTGTTTGCCAAATATCATAGAAGTCTTGGGCTGTAACAGAAGGCGTGGTGAAATTCATGAAAATAGATGTTTTGACAGAGACTAAAGTATAAACATTTTCATTGTTTTGATCACGGCGTCCAGACTACACAGTGTTATATTGAGTTCTATGTTGAAATTATTGACTCAGATTATTTCCATCTGCTGTTGATGAAAATATCCAGAATGGATGTTTTCTGATCGTCCAGGCATTCCAAGAATTATAATTGTTTTATATTAAGAAAGGAAGAGATGATAGCAATTCCTATATATAAGAACTTACCAATAAATATCTAGTTGCCATCCTGTTATATGTGAAAACCAGTCAATATTATTTAAAACCACTCCAGAGGCAATGAAGATCATAAACAACGGATTTCCATTATCAATTATCGCAGAACAAGGACACAATGGAAGCAGCTTGGGACACTAACAGACACGTATATCTATAGGTCTCTCCTTTTAAATCAGACTTCTTTTGTAACATGTTTTTGAAATATCACAGAGTCATATTCAGAAGAAAAACAGAATATTGATGTGTGTGTGTGTGTGTGTGTGTGTGTGTGTGTGTGTGTGTGTGCACGTGTGTGTGTGTGTGTGTGTGTGTGTGCACGTGTGTGTGTGTGTGTGCACGCGTGTGGGTGCATGTAACAATAATAGAATTACACCCTGTCGTAAGGACATCTTGCAAAGACAAATTATGTCGTTCCTAGCAGCAAAAAGGCTGACAAACTTATAAAATATAAAAAGTGCTCTGATCAGCCCGGGACTACGCTATCTTGGGCTAAATGTATGATATTCAAAGACTCAAAACACACCTTAGGTTTCCAGCCGCATCTCTGACAATTTCAACAGTTTCCAATGTAGCTCATAATTCATCCAGATTCTTTTAATTTTGCTCTGTTGATTGTTGTTTCTCAATAAATATTCCAACGCGTTTGAAAAAACAAAAACGAAAAAACAGTGGTACATCTGTATTTCACCTTGTGCTTTGACCTGGAAAGCATTTTGATCCAATGCGACGGTTCCAGCTGTAGTTTTCACGCACACTCCCTGTTCCTTTTTCGACAACTGTAAATCTTGCCAAACGAGTGTGTAAATACCATACATAAAATATAAGAAACAAATGAGTTAGCAGGGAACAACGCTATTGGATTAAAATGTCTGGATTGATGGAAACTGTCGATTTTTATATACATCCAAGTAAATGCTGGTCATCAAACGTGTAAAAAAAACTCTACGTTAACTGAGAATAAAAGAAAATAATCGGTTAAGTTAGTCACAGATCAAAGTAAGATAAACAAGATTTGATTCGGTTCATATGTTCAAGAATGGAGAATCGAATTATATTTATTTTTATGATTAGTTTGATGGTAAGTGCAAATGGGAGCTAAAATCCAGTAAAGAATTGTCAGCTGCTGATAAGAATGATAGGGGAGAGGAAATACAAGGGTTAAATTTACACTTTGCTCGTAACTCTGTGTTTCTCTTTTGATGTTAAGTGATTTCAGTCAACTAGACTTCAGAACTTTGTGGCAATGTGCTAGTTAAAAAAAAATATCCACTTTAAAGTCTAAGATTTTGAACCTTTCAGCAGGCCTGGACAGCCCCCTTCCCGTTTGAAATAGTCCAGATCCGATGATTTTATGAAAAAAACAAAAAACAAAAAAAAAAGATGTGCATTCACTGAAGATGTGAAATTATTAAAACCAGAACACTCATCAAAGCCCTATTTCTGTTATATTAATGGGTAGTAAGGATCCAGTTCAGAAAAAAGCTACTTTGTAGAAAGAAACCCCTTCCTCCCCAAAAAACTTTTAAATATTTTTTCTGAAATCCAACTGGTTTTTCAAGGCTCAGGTATATTAAAAAAACTGGAAATTCAAAGGATAGAATTTTAGTATCAATGCATGTGTCTAAAACCGAAAATAAACCGATTTATTCCGTCTTTCTTCGCTTCGACGTCTGTTTCTATCTTTGTGTCTTATTCTTATCATCAGCGGATCATCAACAACATTTTAGTAAATATACAATTTATCTAGTTCACCATCATCAGCCACGATCATTTCTGGTGTACATCTAAAGAGTAGAAGTTCAAGTGCATGGGCAATAATATTGACCAATTTCATGTTTACATTAGCGTTTTTATTTTCAAAAGAATACGCCCAAAAAAGCAACAAATGCAATGATTTATCAGCTACTGATAGAAAAGATCGGGGTTTATATGAACAATGAAAAACAATTAAAGATTGGGTCCGAACTTATGTGTTCCACAAACTTGTAAAAACAAGAAAAAAAAAGGAATTTGATTCGGAGAATGTGAGGACACGTCCAATTACAAGCATCATAAAAAGTTAAATGTAATATTAAAATACAGGTAAGCTGTACTTAGATAAAATAAAAATATTTTGGGCAAAAGGGAGAAAATTGAACAAACAGAGAAAAAACATACTGGTATGGAAATATGATTTTTATCGCACTCCAAGTGCCAAGCCACAATTATCAGATGATGCAAATAAGGAAACTAAACCCATGATAAGTCATTCACAACACTAATATATTTATTCTCAAATGAATGGAGACACATTGCTTGGCAAATTCCTCCCCATCATGAAACTGAAAACGATGGACGGTTAAGTAAAAAATAAAAAAAATTCATATGTTAACGTCTTTGGAAGAAAAATGACCCGTCAAAATGAATGAACGTGCATGAAAGTTTCAAGATGGAAAAAAATGAAGTAAAAACTTTTGTATCACGTCCTGCATTCAAAATGACTTAAGAAATACCAAAATGTTTTGTCTTACGGTTATGACATGATTATAACTGATGTTATCTTATATTATTGAGACTTGAGTGTATGTCTTCAATGTTTGGGTGCTACTTGGTTATTAAGCCTGATCTCATTGGTACTCAGAATGAAATGATATTCATTTACGTGAATGAATGCAAGCATTTGTATAATAGATCTATTATATTCACAATGTGATGAAATTACGTGGGAAAGCAAGTTCAGTGGTCAATAAATAATTCGATTAGTTCAGACAGAAAAAAAAAACTATTATATGCATCTTGGTTAACGCAGTAACACCTTTGATAAATATATCATCTAATTAGGTTGTTTAATTAAACATCGATCCATGTACTGTAAAGAGAAAAGACAAATTATCGAGAATGCATTGGTCGATACTCATACAATCTGATAATTTATCTGTTATATAAAAGGTTCTTATTTGATCGCATAAAAGAAATTTCTGTTGGTGTAACTGAATTATGATCACTGATGCTGATGGTTCAACGTTATGTTGCTCAATAGTATTTAACAATCATAAAAATGCATGATGTTTCGATTCAATGGATTGCCAATGGACATTGTAGATTTGCAATTGATTAATCATTTGATCTTGGTTGAGAAAATAACGAGAAAGCTTTCATCTAAATGCGTGTCTCTAACCCAATTAGTTATTTGTTCAACTCTAATTTTATACACCACTAGTGTAGTTATAATATGTTAAACAAGGATATTTCTCCCAATCGGTGCAGTCCCAACATATTCAACAATAATTTGAGGGCCCACCAATTCATTCCCTTTATGTTCACTCAAGACTAAAAACCCTGTCACTGTAGTTCAAATAATGTTAAACTCAGAATTTGAACCAAAATCAATAGTCAACAGATGTTTAACTTTGATGTTAGACTTCATTCGGTTGATTTCAGTCTCGTCAAAGTTAGTCTTATATTTGCAAAGGTTCTGAAAAATCTAAATGAAACATTGCTGAATGGTGGCCAATAAGCTAAAACAAAGAAGTGATTGAATCGTGAAATGAGTCCTTGGATTTTTCATTCAATCGGGACTTATTTGCCATGTGTTAGGATCACCGTGCTAAATATTTGAAAACTGACACTATTTTGTCCCAACTACATCATTTGAATAGAGGTTTTCTTTATTGTACAGACATAGGTATTGACTCCTGAGTGTCATTAATTTTGTTCATTCTATTTTTACTTACTTAAGTTTGATTGAGTGCCTCGCGTTGATATCGTTCGAATACCGTCAGTAGCAATGTCCATTGAATTCTAAATAGGAGCAGTTCAGCTTTTCAGGAGGTTTGACTTTATGTTTCCCCTTCTGTATAGTCAGAAGCCTTTCTTCAGGTTTTGAATCCGCAATGAAATCCTGCAGGCCTCTTTTACGGATTTAGCTCAACTATTGGAAATTATATCTTAGAAATAGCTGAAAATTCTTCTTCGTCCAATATCCATTCTAGTATGGATATATCTTTCAAGCCATTAAAAATTAATTTTGTGTTTTATGGATGGATTGTAAAGTGAACGGAGAGCGAGAAGGAACTGGTCACAAGATAAATAAGTTTCAATGATTAAAATTCAAGTGACATTTTTTTTAAATTAATTTTACAATGTATAAGCAGCGTAAACATTGGGTATATCCGATTTATATGCAAATGCCTTCAAGGATCAACATTCAAATGATGGTAGCAAAAGTGATTCGGTTTGGAGGCTGCCAAAGTAAATAAAAACAAGCATTTATCCCCTGAAAGCAGAATGTTCGAAAAAGAATTTTATGACAGAGTAAATATAAAATATATGAAGATATTCAAATCCAAATACAAAATATTGATATGCTCTTAGTTCATTCATTCAATCGATACACACACACACACACACACACACACATATATATATATATATATATATATATATATATATATATATATATATATATATATTAGCTGCTAAGGCTAAAAGCGTGTATAGGAAGTTATAATATGCTTACCTCTCATTAAAATATTTAGTAAATGAATGTGCGAACGGACATGAATACTGATGTTCCCAAATTCTCAAAGGCTAACTTTTTGCAGTTTTTTTTTCATTTTATGGAAAAAATCAACTCATTTTTCCTGCGCCCATTTTCAAGGTAATTGCTGAAATAGACATGTTCACTTAAATTCATTTCGTTCTCTCCCTTACACCGAGTTTCAACCTTCAACAATTCTGGCCATTTGGGGAATATCAGAATGCTGCACAATTTCACCATACAAATTGATGTTAATTTCATATTTGCTTTACTCTATTCCAGCTTAATATTTTCTATAGGCTTTTCTCTCTATCTGCAAATCGAGTGTTCAAATGAAAATATACGAACACAAAATTATGATAAGAACATTGATCTCAACTTTTTGATTGGATGAGTAGAAAAAAATGACTTTGCTCATGGCAGAACATTGTAGCAGAAGCAGTGGTTTAAGATTGTGGGATTGTAAAAAATTGACGGGCGAGCTGGAATGCAGTCATGTATATGGAGTGGTTTCTTTTACATAGAGTTATTTGAACGTTTCTCGGAGAGAATTTTTTTTCCAGTTGGGAGATCTAATATCTTCAGTGTTTGTAGGGGAGTAAATAGTTATGTAAAAGCGGTAAAATGAGACCTTTCATTTCAAATCCACCCTGTTTCTGTGGGTGAACGAACTGGATTGATTGTGATGAAAATTCGTTCACTTGATTGTTTGCGTAAGCGTAAGGTTTCCAAAAGAATGATTGTGATGGAGACATTCAGAGTGGGCAGAAAAAATGGGTAGTAGAATAAAGGGATTGAAACTAGGGAGGAGTGATGATAACGGATCTTGGAGAGTCAATTCGAAACAACACAGTAACAGCTTTATCAAAATAAAACGCAGAAATTATTAAAAGTTTTTACTTCTCTGTACTTGAAGTCAGTTTCTATTCTTAAATAAATTTCAATTTTTTTCCATTTGTATCCTACTGTACGATAAGACCTTCTAAAGCTTTTTGAATAAGTAACTTTAATCATAATTAATCTTCTTGCTCTCATTTCGAAAGACATTTTTTCCTCTTGATTTTTGTTTTCATATTCATGCTAATCTTTTGAATATGGAATTTCTGAAAAGGACCAACAGGCAAACTTCACATTGAATCATCTTTTATGTATTTTTAAATTGCAAAATAAAGAAGTTAATCTCTATTTGTCATCATCTATTTTTCAGTCTTTCCTGCTTTGAGAAAGTGTCCACTATCGCTTATCTCATCAACTGAGTGGATAAAGAATGAAAAGATAAGATATAATAAATATGCAAAGATTTCGATACATGTATATATATTACTTCTAAAAGGTAAAACTTGTTGTATGGATGGTTGGTAATTCTAAAATGATTCCACTTTTTTTGTGTGTGAATCTAATGAGTATATAGTCCGAGGGAACTATTATGGTTTTCTTTACCAGCTCAGTATTTTGTTTTTGATTGATGTTTGTTTTTTGTGACTTGTTAGCAGACAAATCTGTCAATGTCAAATCCAGTGCTGAAAAAAGTCAGCATAAGAAGTGTTAAATCGAAATTAACACTAAAAATATTACAGTTTGCTCTAAAAAAAAATGCTGAACGCTTTTATCACTTATTGCCTCTTTTGTGAAAGTGGAAAAGTAGCAATGCGGGAAAAAACTATTTGTATATTCTTCGGTGATGCTTTCAAACTGAGAAAAAAAATTTTCCTTGGAAGAGGCTGCAAGGTGACTTGTCTTTTAATCACTGCTTGAATAGTTTCTGTATTGCTAAATTGAAATTGTTGCAGCTCTATAATTGTCCATCGTTCGATGTTTCTGTAAACACTTTTAGAACAGTGATGCAAATGAAAAGTAAGAAATTGAAAGAAAAAAGTCCATTTTCAGGTTCCGTTTCAATTCTTCGTGGACTCCAAGTAATTGATAACCCTGGAGCTGATGTTAATGTCCTCTGGATTTTCAAATGTTATTCCATATTTTTTTTAGGAGGAAAACGTTAGGGGAGAAGAAAAACTTTTTTTTCTTATTTCCTTAAATTTCCTCTGAGAAAAAGCGTATTAGATAGAAGAGACTTTATATTGAATCTTCACGTTTCTGCACGATCATGTTGAATGCGTTCTTTTTGCTTTTGAATTACCTAATTTTTTTCTTTCTATATAGTGCAGTTGGCAGATTGCACAAATAGTGCAGCTTTAATTAAATGGAAGGATATTTATCAGAATCTCTAAACATTACGATAAAGACATTACTGAAATCCTCAGCCTCGAACTTGATGAAAAAAGCTAAAACAGTCGCTGGAGTGAAAACTATCAGAACTGAAAAAAAAATAGGTTCGAATTTCCAGGAACACTATCTATATTCCTAAGTCTCTCTCTCTCTCTCTTTCTCTGAGAGTGTGTGTGTGTGTGTGTATATATATATATATATATATATATATATATATATATATATATATATATATATGTATATATATATGTATATGTATTAATCTATAAGGTATTATGGTATATATATATATATATATATATATATATATACACATATATATATACGTACATATATATATATATATATATATATATATATATATATATATATATACATATATATCTATATATATATGTATATATATATATATATATATATATATATATATATATATATATATATATATGTATATATATATGCCACACTTATGCTTATGTGAATTGTATTTGCTTACCCAATCATTTTTACTTTCATTTGTATCTTTTAAGTTGTTACATATGAATAGTCAGTTTTTTTGACAACGTGTGAAATGGCATATAAAAAAAGGAAAACAGTAAATGTATAAACATATAATCCACTCAAAACATCATAATATTTCAACTCAACAAACATCTAATGTTATTAAGCCATTTTTTCCCCCAAAATGTTTGAGATTATGTTCAGCGGTATCTAATACATAGTTGGCAAGCTGCAGAGGAGATCCTGTAGCAAACTCAATCGTCAATTTCATCACCCTGCTGTCTTTTGCCTCATAAATGAAGTTGGGACACCTATTGTACGAGGGCTGCAAAGAACATCCATATGCTTTGCTCTAGCTCGTGAACCTGAGAAGTCACTTCTGACATTCCATTGTCGACATATACTGAAAAAAACTTCATATTTTATTCATGCAGGTGTTTTATATGGAATTCATAGAGATAGAATTCACAAAACAGTGATTATGATTGCATCTAATTGATTACATTCAAATTGATAACCACGTCAACTGAATTTTTTGTTGACAAAGGAACAAATAAAAAAACAAATTAATACAATATGAACGTCCCGTAATTACAAGAGATTTGAATATTTTGGACTGGCAATTCTAGCCAGTCAATTGTGCATGCATTCTACATATATTGGCGAATTGTGAAAATAGGTAAAAGAAATGAAATATTTGTAATTGGCTGTTGAAATGATTGTAACCATGAATTATTGATACCTTTTACATTTTTTTCACATTTTAAATCGAAGTATCTTTTTCCACTGAAAAGAATTATATCATTTCGTGCGTATGATTATCTTAAGTGGAGATTAATGATTATTTTTTTTGGTCACTTTACTCCTCCAGTTTTTTACATTTAAAATGGTCAGCTGCAGTATTACCAAGAATTTGTGGCGAAACCTCCCTCTGAGTGTAAAGAGAACGTAATTTTTCAATTTGGTTTACAGAATACAAGTTTTTTACTTGATTCATGATTCTGGTAGTTTTTTTATTGTTTGTGGAAGTAAATTGTACATGACACAGATAGATAAATAAAGAAATAAATAGATAGATGGATGGATAGATTGATAGATAGATAGATAGATAGATAGATAGATAGAAAAATTGGTCCACCGATAAATATGTACAATTATTGTAGTGAACGCATGTTTTTTGTAGGTTCATTGTTCGTGACGATGAAGATATGTACACGAAAGTAGCTTTTCATCTCCTATTTATTACCTCAAATGAAACAAAATGCAAAAAAGCAGACAAAATGAAAGTTTGCACGTAATCCATTATTCAATAATCTATGTACAAATAAACTTATCTCTGAAACTTCTTGAAGAAGAGATACAAAAAAAATTACCGGAGAGAATGGTTGGAATTCATTCAAAAAAATAACAAGACAAACCGATGAATATGATGCCAAATAAACATTAGTTCCACATCAGAAACAGATAAAATCTGATATAATACCTGGCAAACTCCTTTAAGAAAATACCTTTCAATCATAAAAGTATGATTAAGTTACTTTTGCTTCCATCCTATTCCCAATGAATTCGAATTGGAAAATTATCTGATATCAAATGCTTTAGTTTGCAGACATTACATTGATGCAATTGCTGAACAAGCAAATGTTTCTGACGGTAAAAAAAAAAAAATGAAAACAATAATTTGTGCATTCTGACTGGGATTCAAGACGAATTGAAGGGAATATTTGCACTCTACGAAAATATGGGAAAGAAGACATCTCGTGAGAGCTCTTTTTATCAATCAGAAAATGCACAGAATTGGGACATTTTCTGCGAAGAACTCAACAAAACTCTTGTCCACTTTTCTTGGAACACGTTCACTCCTATCGTTGTCTTTTTTCTTCCTGTAACATCTGACGTGTGCATCTGAATTTTTCGATAAAAGAAAAAAAAACTATATTCATATTGCCTAGAACAAATTCTCCTTAATATCGACTGGAAAGGAGCCAGATAAGTTCTTCACTCACCTCGAACAAAGATTTAAATCTTTGGGTTAACGAATGCTATCAACCTTGACAAGCGCCCAGTTCGCCAATTCACTAGATTATCTCTCAGGTTGAAATCTCTTAATGATCTAATAAAACTTGAATATCTCCAGTTGAGTTCATTTCTGTTGGCATATAGATTTGGTTAATTGGAAACCCTGTATTTTTCTATCTCGTCAAGTTTCACTATGGCCACAAAAAAGATAACAGACATTTTTATCGGGGATTAAAAACATTTACTAATACGTTATCTGATAATATTCAACTGATCCATCAACGATGCAAAGGTTTTTTGATGTATCAGTCATTAAGTAAACATAAAAGATAGATATTGCACAACAGATTCGAGCCTTTTAACAATGGTCTTAGTAACCTGATCTGTAAGACAGTTGCCCCGGACGGACAGAAATTTACAGGATATTGGTCTAATATCAAATCTCAGCTGGGGACACTCTATTTTATAGCCAACGTGCTGACATGGCAGCAAGAATTAGAATTATAAAGCCCCTTTCGACTACTTTCATAAAGTTATTAGAATGACCCTGATCCTTTCCTTGAAAAGAGTTGCCTGGGGACAACTGACTTCTTCCCCAGAAACTTGGCAACATATTTTTCTGTGGATCGAACCTATAAACGAGATAGAAATGTATAATTACTGGTGACAAGCATCGTTGGAAATCAAGTGCAATTAATGAATTATCGAAACATTTCTCAAAATGTCCCAAAACAGAAAATTCCAGGTTGTTCAGAAAAATGCAGAACACATGACTCAGTACTGACAAAGAAGAAACGATTATCTTATCATTTATGCAATTTTTCATGATATAATATTAGTTTTATTTCATTTTTTCCTTCAAATGAAACACTCTCTCAATAGAAAAACTAATCAGACCATTTTAAATCAATTACTTGACGATCGGTTCGAAGTGGTATGTGTATCAAATCTTGTTTGTTCAGCGATGTTCTTGTCCATCTCTTTCCGTTAGTTTGTTTGTCAAGGTGATATCTCAGGAAAGTTCAATGAAATTTTATGAAATACGTGTAGGAAGATTGATTGAGATGGGTGTAGGAGTTTGTTTCCAAATTGGTGATCTTTTGATTATACGGAAAAGCTCTAATAAGGAGGATGCAAAACTATTTTGAAGGAGATAAACTTGATAATGGTATATCTAAAACTGTCTTCATTGTTTTCTTTATAATCCATTCATCCTCAGCTTACTGGTAAAGGCTGGAGCTTTCAAAGGTATGCACTTTCTCAGCACTTCCAGAATACCATAACATAAACATGAATGACGTCATGTTGATCCGTGAAGTTTACAATACTGCCTGTCTGATAGTGACAGGATGGTCCAAAATTTAGTTCTTTGAATTCCAGATAGGACGGTTGATGACGTTTCTACAATTGGTAAAAGGGAAGCAGTTTTGTTATCAGCCCTCCAGGGACTTCGGAAGGGGTTATGAGAATAAAAGGAATTAGATTTCATCTCGAGTACGTAAAGATCAGTTGGCCTACTCCCTTTGAAAATTTCACTTGCTCACACTAGCAAATCTGATAATAGCGTTCATATAGCAGAAGAGACCCTTCCTAAATTTCAACAACTTTTTCTCTCATATAGTTTCAAAATTCAAAATAACAGCGCTCTAATGACATCATATCAACCCATATACTCTTCTGAAAAGCCACTCCTTTGGTAGAAAAAAGAGGCCTGTATCATGTACATTTGTCTTTGAGGATACTGGAAACAGAAGGTGTCCATGATATATATTAACTCATGAAGGAGGAAATGATTTTATCAACAGCCTCAAAAGGCTTCCCAGAGAACCTGATAGAATTGACTTTGCTAAATGGATTTACATGATACTCGATTTTAACAGAAGCAGATAAGAGAGTTCAGAAAAAAATCTGGATTGGGAGAATCAAGCAACCGAAAGTCCTCATAAAAGGGGTCCCACACATGTGTGTGTGTGTGTCTGAGAGAGAGAGAGAGAGAGAGAGAGAGAGAGAGAGAGAGAGAGAGAGGGAGGGAGAGAGAGAGAGGGGGAGAGAGGGAGATAGGAAGGGAGGGAGAGAGAGAAAACAAACATAACATACTTTTTTTTATTTGTTCACTTAGTCTCTCTTAGACTTCCGTTTTTTTGTTGTTGCTTTTGAAGATGTCCATGTGCAATGATCAGAGGAAACCTAATCAAACGGTGATTGTCATCAAAATCAGTTTATCTAAAACAGTTTTTCTTAAGTATTTACATTCATCACATAGGTTTTTCATATTGTAAAGATGTTTATTAAGTTGAGCTTATTGAACATAACAATGAATTATATCAATTATTGTACATTCATTTTGTCCGTAGCAACCTAAAACAATTTGAATATTGGGATATCATGGGAAGTGAATATTTCGTAAGAATTATACAAGTTGCTCCCTGGGAAAGTGTCATTTTAGATTTATAACCAATGAAGTAATATTATCTCATTGATAAATAAAAACCTAGTGAGAGCTCTTTGAACACTTATTGAACAAATTCCTGATCACCATTGACAAGTGATACAGTGCTTGCATCATTAGAGGTGGGTTAGTTCCTGGCACATTCATAAAAGGTTACTGAATTGTTCTCAATGCTGAACAGTCTACATGAAAGGAATGATTTGGAAAGCCAAAAGAAAGTTTGGTCTAATGACACCATAGAAACAGGCATGATAAATGCCTCATCAATCCAGTATTGGGATCAGAATCCCTCCAATATGTTCATTGATTGTACGTAGTCACCAAATATTTTTTGAGGTGATTTGAATACCTGGATGGGACTGTTCAATAAGGTGGATTTTTATTCTGCATCCCTTGAATCATGTAATCCAAAAAACTCATAATGAATATGATTCCTCCCCCGACTCAATGATATATCATGATAATTAATAGAAAACAATTAGCTTATTTCTATGAAAACACATCAGATAATTAGAATAACTAATATCCTTCAAGAAAACGGGATTTAAAAAAAACACTTTTTGAAAACAAAAAAAAAACTGTAATAATTACGATTTATGCAGATGCAAGTTGATTGAATTTCAAAATCAATTGATCACAATACATCAGATAAATTTGATCAACTTCCATCCTTATCTAAATGAATATCGGAAGGAAGTGCTTTGAAGTTACATTTGGAAGAACCTGACACGATTATCAACAACGCTTTTGCGGGCAATTTTCGGTAATACGGGTAAGTGTTCTCCAAGTGACACTATCCCAACATGATCGGAGCTTTCTCTGTATGACATATAACTTTATCATGAAAGTTGATAGCGTCAACCACGATTGCAAACTAATTGATTTGGAGCAGATGGTATCGACCCTGAATGCTTTTGAATATTCCCCTTGTTCCTTGATAGAACACTCTAAGTAATTCATCTCGATGGTAAATAATTGAGTGACACTTGATTTGCTGAAGACTTCGTTCATTTCTCTAAAAACTTTTGAGAACTCAAGAAAAAATTAGACGAACCAAAAGGAAACAAGAAATTTGGTTTAGACACTGTCTGCTGTAAAAACAATCTCACATGCAATAAATACTCTCAGGGCAAAGGTATAACGATCAGAAAAACAAAATAAAGTGCTAAATAAAGGACAACAAATCTCCTTAACATCTTAAAGGAAACGTTGAACTATGTGAATAATCATTCTTCGCTGGCAAAATTTCCAAGGAGGGGGTTCAACCTTGACACATTTGCAAAGCAGGGCATATCTTCTTTGTTTTAATGAAAACATGATGATAATAGTACCCTTACACTTGTTTAGACATTACCCATACTTGCCCAGGGAGTACGTTCACTTGTATTCTTTACACTCCAATGTATTGATTTGAATTCGAAATCCCTCAATGTTTTATGTAGTGTGACAAGTACCCGTAGTGGTCCCACTCACTTTACCTCTCCCTTTAGCTGGAGATCTGCCCACTTTCGAAATGACTGCAGATTGTTTCAGTCCAGAGTCAAATTCATAACACAAGTTCTATATTCCGTTCAGATAACTGTTAATTTGCGTTCATCATTATATCTTTGTAAAGGATTTCTGTACATTTTTATTCTTGGTGTAAGTCATTGTCAACTCAGTTGTAAAAATTAAGGTTTCCATTACAGTGGTAGTGCTTATATCAGCAAAGTTTTAAAAATCTTCGTTATTCCAGTGGGAAATTCCTGATATACCATTGTGAATACAGGGGGATTAGTGGAAAAACGATCCTATCCATCAGGAACAGGTGGAAATAATCGGTTGTTGAAGAGGTATTTACAAAGCCTGGCTTAATTAGCACCGGAACTTCTAGTTTTTGTGGTCACAAACCCACATCGAAACAACAAAAAAAAAAGGAGAACTTTACTGGAATGATATTTTCAATAGCAAAATACACTAGTGAATCATGCAAACAACAACTATTTAGATCTATGCACTCCTGGATTCCCTCTAACCACAACACATATCCCTCTATTCCCACCCCTTGGACAAAAAGGAAACCGGGGCTACGAACACATTGTATTGTTTCTATATGATATATAATATTATCACCTATTTAATAACGTCTCACAAGCGTGTGTGTGTTTGTGTGTGTGTGTGTTTGTGTGTGTGTGTGTTTGTGCGTGTGTGTGTGTGTGTGTTTGTGTGTGTTTGTGTGTGTGTGTGTGTTTGTGTGTATTTGTGTGTGTGTGAGAAAAGTTCAAGTTCAATCTCCCTCAAATAACCTCTTTATAATCTTAGATTCAGGGGACCAAAGGATATATGTATATATATATATATATATATATATATATATATATATATATATATATATATATATATATATATATATATATATATATATACATATATATATTCCGTCATAAACCGAATGAAAATCGAACAGTATCATAGGGGACTGTCGATTAATAAGATTTGAAAATTACCATGTGTGATGCACATGGATGTCATCTTCTTCCAATTGGATATTATTTGATAAAGATTAGCACCTAAACCGGATCATCAGACAAACAACCACGGTAAGAATGATGATTTAAACCTATTGCAGTTTCATAGTGACCACAGGCCACTTAATCGAAAAGCAAGGAAGACTTTGAGGAGTATTCAATCAAAATACAACTTGAATGGAAATATCAACGAACGTAAAAATTCAAAGAAGGTGTGAGCAAACAGAGACATTAGGTTTTTAGTTGTGATAGACCAAAAGAAAGAATTGGGAGGACTACAGGGTATATTATTCAGTGTCGGTCATATGTAGAAAAAGACGATAAAGGATCATCTTGCAAAAGTAATGCACATATCAAAGTTTATTCATATATAAACATGTAGACTAGATTTGCCTGTCATATTCTTAATACAGTCAAAAATATATCCAGATAATACTATTTAATGTAATGATTTATATACATCTCAGAATATTTACATAAATTATTTTAATCAGTCTATTTTCATGAATGTATTGTTGTATCATCTGTTTGTTTGTTCGTTTGTTTTTTTTGTCCAGTTATACTGAGTCATCTGATATCCAAATTACATGTTAGAACCGAAAATGAAACTCTAATAATGTAAAAGATAAAATTATACAGACATGAAGTTTCCTGGAAAAAAACAAAAATAACAGAGTTCCAGATTGATTTCCGTCTTTATTGGCCAGCTACAAGTTATAATCGATCCCCGATCATCTCTTGATCTCGTAACAACCAAAACTGAAGAAGAAAAATTGCTTTTCTACAAAGGTTTCTTCCCGTGGCAATCAATACAAAAGTATGCAAACAATATGTTGGTTCTCACCGAAGGCTTGACAGCATTTTAGACCTTTTCTTTTGTTCTTAGAAAATGGAATGAATGACTCGAACTTAATGTGTTTCATTTGTGATATAAAGAAAAGGGTATACGTGCATGTTCCATACCTCTCAGTCTGCAGGGCTGTCTCTTGATTAGGTTCCACGTTTCTGCTCTATAGATGACTATCGGGACGATGCATTGGTCCTATACCTTTCTTTTTAGAACCGCTGGAAAAGAGAGAGAGAGAAAGAGAGAGAGAGAGAGAGAGAGAGAGAGAGAGACAAAGACAGAGACAGAGACAGGGAGAGACAGAGACAGAGACAGGGAGAGACAGAGACAGAGACAGAAACAGAGACTGGAACAGAGAGATCAAACAGGGTGGGTAAAATAAGAGAATTGGAAAGGAGCCAGTGAACTTGCAAAAACTAACTAGAAAACGTTATGTTTCTATCATCAATTGATACATATAGGCATTAGAGAGGCACATAGAAAGAAAAGAAAAAGATCAAGAAAATAGAAGAAATAACGTATGGAAAAAAGATGAAAAATAAGACAGAGATTTTCTGAAATGCACAAATTTGATCATGTGACAGTTTTAATTTATTTTTCTCCATTAAATAAAATCGGATGATGTGAAATCTGATGAATGCAATGAGAGGTCTCACTCCAATCTATCCGCCTCTAAATGTATCTTGTAATCATTATTTTAATAAACAAGCAGTGCTCATGCTGAAAATATCTTATTTATACTGTCTATTTTCATTCAATACCCAAGCATGTACTTCAGTCCATGCACGTATCCAGTAGGGGAATTGTGCCTGTCTTTGGACGGGTATGGTCTAGTAGATGTGCTATAAGACTTTGTTTGATGCAAATGCTCTCAGTGACAGGAGAAATGAAAAGGGGGAAAGTAGGTGAATATGTAGGGAGGTATAAAGTTTTGTTTATTGATTGATTCACTCCATTTATAGTGAAATACAATTAAATATGAGAACCATTGTTCAACCCGGAGTTTCTTAATACATGAAACAACTTGTTCGTTTTTACAATTTTCAATGAATACATATGCAGGTTGGAAGTCGTGTCTAAAACTGAGTGTAAAAATAATCCTACCTTTGGCAAAAACGGAGATTCATTAGTGATATACCCAGCCTTTTTTTTTTTCAAATTTTTGACTAGTGCTATGGTAGTTTTTGGCATCATCAACTAGAAAGAAAACTCTTGCATGTCTAAGATCTCTTTTTCCTTGGTTATAATGTCTTGCAAATATAAAAGTAGAATCTTTTGTATTGTTAGATAAAATTGATTTCAAAAGTGAAAGTCAGATATCTTTTCTTTAGATATAAAAGTGATATGCTGTCTTCAGGCATATCTTGTTGCTTTGAAGTAACTGATTTATCAAAACAGACAGTCGAGTTATAGAAAACACAAACTCATATTCCTTTTCAAACGAATTAGATGTTATAATTTGAAGGCGCATTTTTTCATTTTCAATTTAATTTGCATTCAGATGCAATTTTTCTGGTGCACCCAGTCCCGTAAAAGTAGTCTATGCACATTGAGCCAACATTACTAATATTGCATTGATGCAAAAGTTTACACTGCAAGTATTTCTAGCATATATCAGGATTGTATTGCTTGTGCAATCAGTAAAATGTAAAATTGCTACATGATTCCTCAAGAAAATTTCCGATGCTTAGAAAATGTGTACACTATGAATTTATCAAATCAAAAATGATCAATGATTATCATGTAGTGTTTTCATTCTTGATTCACTCGGGAGAAACAAGGTAATTATTACACAAGTCAGTAGCAAAAGGGTGTTAATATATTACAACAATGAAAATAATAATCCATCCACTATGTTAATCATAAACAATGCTTTAAATGTTGACGTCTATTGCTACATTGGAATATCCTGTATCAGTTCCATGTTTTCTCTGTACCTAATTTCCCTCACGTATTCAATTGTTTTCATTGTTGTCATTACGTTACTATCATTTGTGATACCTGCGTGGATTGACAACAGGAACCATTGCACAGTCTAGGATGAAATAATCATTTTTAAGGCCAATACAACAATTTATCGTGTTTGGCAATGCATATTTGGCCAATGTCCTGATTGTAATCTAGTTGGACTAGTCATGGTTATCACCAAGTTATCTCAGCCAATTACTTTGTCGAAAATATTAAATCGGAAAATACTCTGAGTGAGTTGCTTAAATGTCGTGAGAAACATTTGGCAATGGTTTCGAGTCCATTTCTCGAATAATATCTATATTGTTCTTGCAGCATCGGGGTTTTCGTAGAGCAGCGGAATTAACGTGACTGTATTATTGATTTGGAAGGCCCCAGTGCAAAAAGGGAAAATTGGAAAGAATGTTCTGCTTAATAGGATTGAATAGGCAATGAATGCATCCAGATAGGAAATCAGCAAGTTGCATTTGTTGAGCAGTTTAATCTGATTTACGATAAAATCAGAGATTTGAAGGCTATTGGAAATTTGCCTAAAGACAAAACTTATTTTTTAGGAAGGGTTAAGTGTTTGGAATGAATGTGACAACAATTATTGAAAGAGAAAGAGTAGTCACTCCAGTAGCGAGCAGTGAGATCACTTCATCAGAATGATGCGTTCGGTATTATCTTTTTAATGTACCCACCCTGATTCAGATTTGAAGTAATGACTATGAAATTGCTTTTTGCGCAGAACATCATCGAAGAGAATTCATGTCAGCAGCGATGGATGTATTAAAACAATAATCTATCTCATAGAAGAAAATATTGAATGCCAGCTGCCATATTTTCTGTGGTATTCCCAATACTTCGTTGCTTGTTCCCGTGTGTAAATACTATGATTAAAAGATAAATGTAAACTAAATCTCAAATTCATTTCGGTTGAATTTAGGAATGGACGCATAAGCACCAGCAGCATCAATAAGATTATACGTACTAATAATTTTAGTGGCAAGAGAAATGATAAACGTACAGAGACAGAAGGGGTGAATTTGTTGTGTCCTTATGTTTGAATTCTTCACTTCTTCTTATGAGTAGTTAGAATAGAGTTTAGAATATGATAGAATCAAGGAATCGCTAAAAAAACACGTAGATCTCCCCCCCCGTTTACGTCTCTTCATGCAAATGATTCGATTTATTTTGATAACTTTTTTGGACGTTTTTGGATGGTATGTCTGTACTTTCAAATTTAACTTGTTACTACCAGAAAGTGATTTATCTCAAATTGGTAAACAAGCAGTAATCAACTACTAAACGAAGGAAGATAAGAAAATTTAAATAAAATGAGAAAAGTTCCGAACCTTGGACCCCCTTCTCCCAAAAACACAAACAAACTAAAAAACAAACGTTTTAATCAGAATCTGGAATAAAACTCAATTGTTTTGAAGAAGAGAGACGGATAAACTGGGATAAAAAAAAGGAGGAAGAGAAGGAAAGAGAGAGATTGACCCATTTTTCATACAATAAATGCGTATATATGTATATAATCTCTCTTTTATGAACACAATATATATATATATATATATATATATATATATATATATATATATACACATATATATATATATATATATATATATATATATATATATTATATATATATATATATCAATGATTTTTATCACAAAAACATGATACAACGAAGACTTTTTCACCCTATGAACTCTTTGCCATTTTTTGCCATTTCTCCTTTGAAAGTGATCAGCCCATTTTTCCTCGTTTCTTCATTGTCTAATATTTTTTGTAAACTTCCATCTTACCAATGATCTATTCTCTATCATGAAGAGTTATCTTGATCTTTGTCTTCCTCGGTTCTCGTTTTGGTCAACTTTTTTTCCTGTTTGATCGTATGTTTCATTTCCAATTCTATCATTAAGGACAGATATGCATACTAAATGCAACTAAAAATGTGAAGAATTTCGATCATTTGAAAAAAAAAAAATCAATTATCACAACTTTCATACTGTCTCCAAAGTAGTCTTCTTAGAAATATCAAGACATTCAATGCTCACATAAAAATAATGGCAAAAGCACTCGTCATAATTTATCATAGGACAATATTCAAATTCTCATTGTTTCTAGAAAGTTTTAACACGACTACTCATAAATTCGGTAAGAGAAGTAGAAGAAAATGAGAAAAAAAAAACAAAACTCTCCAACACAGTCAATTTAGTTTATGATTATCCTTCCTTTTTCTGACCCGATCTATTTGATCTCTTTTGTAGATTGATGGTTGGTGTGTGTGGAATGAAATTTGAATAGTCTCTAGACAGTTTTCTAGCCTTCAGAATAAAGTTTTTCAACCAAAAAAATGAAGATATAAGCACTGACAAATACGTATGATGGTATGTATAATTCCAAAAGAAAAATGCAATATCGAACAAACTCCTTTGTGTAGAAAAAAATACAGATTAATAATCGCATTTAATGCTCCAAGGATTATAACTTTATATATTGATGTACGATAAGTAGAGCAAAACGATATAAAGATTATATAAAAATCCAAGCCGTTCGTTTTCCTCTTCTCCTTCTAATGGACTGGATATAATCAATCACTGTTAAAAAAGTGATTCATGGAGCACTCATCCGTAAACAAACAACTGTTCGACTGATCACTCACCTTGTGTTTAAGGGAATTTCGAGGAAAGTGATAAATTGAGTCACTCTTTTTAAATCAGATTGGGCGATTAGCTTTTGGAATAAGTGATGTAATCAACGTACATTTGTCTGCATCTAGATGAATGTCATTTTGAACATATACCAAAAGTATTACGTCTGACAGCAACAGTTACAGTAATCCCTGACCACTAAAAACCGTAATGTGATTACCTGAAACATCTTGAATGATTATATATATTCCATTTATTGCACTCCAATCTATATAACTACACAACTACGGCAGTTGTGTTTATTTTCGATCATTTCGACGTAACAGAGGGGTTATATGCTTGTTTCTGGAATGTTCACATCGGAAATTGATTGATCGAGTCATTTCAAAACTTGCTTTAAATGAGGATTCGACAAAAAAGAAGAGTCAATGTTATCATGGCATATTCAGGGATTCAAAAGTGCCTTTATAACGAATGTGCGTTATAGTGGATGGTTAGTTCACAGTCTATCAGTGATCAGAGACAAAATTTACGAGCAAAAGAGATGGTATTATTTTAAGGGTTTACTTATTTTTAGAACTGACTAAAATCAACGTCTGCCGTGGCGGCAAACCAATTCAAATATTGGTCTTGCAGGAATAAAAAAACAAACAAAAATGCCGTTAAAATGCATGTAAATAGATTATGCAGTTAAAATGAGTGCCATTTAATAGAGGATTACTGGATACAGACGTTGAGAGACGAATATTGATATCTATAGCGATAATCTTCACTGCAATAAGAGAAGACTGATTTTGAATAATGCATTCCAATAGGATACTTGTAAGAATCTGCGTACTTCTTGAATGCACCATCAAAATTCATACAAAACATTAATAAAACGCAATATTTTTTTTCTTTCATGTTGCAAACGACTGACTTAACAAGACAAGAAAAACTGACAGCTTTGAAAATTGTCTCATTCCTTGATGATTTGTTTTACTTTCTGTGTTTCAATCTCTTTGATATGAAATTCTGTCTGGTAAATTCTATACAAGTCCCATTTCATAATTATCACCTGATTTCAAAATATTTTTTTGACAAATGCATTTTTTCCATATCATCCGTCTTTTCTTCATCTTATCTGTCATGTTTTATCGAGTATGATGTTTGAATTCCTTTCATTGTTGAATCAACAGGAATAAAAAAAAGAACAGATTTTTCAAAGTGTAGTTCATGATATTTACGCGATTGCCAACTATTTAATATTTGGTATTTCATTGAATTAGTATATGGGTGGATTTATCCGTGATATCTGGATTTATTTCATTATTTCATTGCAATTGTTAGGAATGACATGGATATTTTGATAAACAGCCTGGTCTAAGTGAGTTTTGGTTCGCAATCTGTGATTATATATATATATATATATATATATATATATATATATATATATATATATATATATATATATATATATATATATATATATATATATATATATATATATATATATATATATATATATATATATATATATATATATATATATATATATATATATATATATATATATATATATATATATATATATATATATATATATATATATATATATATATATATAATCCAGGATCGTGAGACAGTCGTTACATTTAATTACAAATCCACTGATTCAGGGTTCTTTGAAGGACAATATGACAATATGATCCTCATTGTTTTATTTATCTTACATAACCAATAACGAACGTGAATTTAGTTGTACAAACTCTTTCCAACCGTTTTACATATCGTGACGTATAACTTGAGGGTCTGTGACGATTTTTTTTATTTGGTTATAATCAAGTTCCAAAGTAAATGCATAAATCACAGCAGAGTTCCGATACAATGGCACCTTTGGGGATTCGAGAGTACTGGTTATGAAAAATTAAAAATTAAAAAGGAGGCATCATTTTTCAGGATTTGCAAATTTTAGCTTCTGAAATAAAGCACAAAAATCATGATTTGCTTTTACGGTGGACTAATTTCCGAATTTACAATCTCATTTAAATAATTTTTTCAGATTCATAGTTTCCTAATCAGCAAATTGATTATTTTCGACGGTTGGAAAGAGGTGTAAAACAATATTTCAGAGATAACGTCAGAAAAAATGCGATTAGGATGAAGCACAAGTTCACAATCACACTAATGCAACTCCCATCATTCAAGTTCTAATGGACACCCGACAATCAACGGAACTTAAACAGAAGAAAAATGATGTGTTGACGTGAATGGGATCAAACTTGACGGAAACAGACCCAAGAAAACTGAATTCTTTCAATGTAACTCCTGACAACATTAATTTTGTCCGTATTCAGTATTCCACACTGCTCTCATGATGGATTTTGTTTCTCTCAGGACCATTTTAGCTGATTGGTTCCGCAATACCAATCAACTAAGTTCACTGGTGCTATTGAGAGGACCAAAGTTGATATTCATTTGTGTTTGCTCCCTTGTTGTTGCCCCTCAAAAATACCAATTCAATTGAAGCCCAACTATAGTGATTGACTACCCAAACCGGTCTTTATGTCCAAACAATACATCAAAAACGTTTCAAATGAAATTCAGTGGAAGTATGGACAAAAATGTTTGATTTTTTTTGCAGATCTAGGAATTTCCCGGTTATCAAAAAATTATTATTTTTATCACTGATATATCAACTCAGGTTTATCCGCACACTATCTCTACCGATATGCACCTCGTATACGTTGACATCTTTTACATGATGATGAATTATGGTTTATTCTGTGACGGATAATTATTGCAAAATGAATTTGAGCAACCTGTGTTTCCATTCACAGGGAGCTGATCTTTTCACTGGTTGTCAAAAAATGGTGAATAATGAGGGGAAATCTACATTTTTACCAACAAACAATAGAAATCAGAATTTCATTCAATCGAAGAAGCTTTGCCTCAGGAGACCCAACGTGGAAAGGGGAAAGAACAGTAAATTCACAACAGTAACAACAAATTGTTATTATCGCCGTTCTTTCAACAAAATCCCTGATCACCAAAAGAAGAACCTGATCAGCTAATATGTATATTTGCTTTCTTTTTTTTTCTATATAAGTCAGCAGAATGACACTCTTAATTTGAGCAATACTTTTATTCATGTGATGTTTCAGTTAATTTTCATCATTGCTTTCCATGAATACATTGGAGGGTAAACGGTGTGGATCGGGAATCAAAGATATCTTATAGATTAGAGAAAGGGATATGGAGGATTAACAAGATCACAAGAGTAGTCAGTTCAATCTTCTTTGGTTCCATCACTTGCGTTTATATACATTACTTAAACTTTAATGATTAACAGCAAATACGTACCTCACAAGTGCGCAAATATTTCAACTTTCGTGAAGTAGAGCGTAACATCAGTTCTCACTGTCTCATTCACCATGCAAACTTACATTCCCATTCTGAAATTAGAATTATACACGGTCAAATATGTATTAGCTTTAAAGAGTTATCATGGGATCTTTCTTATAATTTGTATATTTGGCCCCTTCCAACGTAAAGATGTATTCGATAGCATCTACACGTTTCTAAGTGTGTATGCGTGTGTGTGTGTGTGTGTGTGTGTGTGTGTGTGTGTGTGTCTGGTCGGATACAATCTCTCAAAAATTCTCAATGAATCTTTTTTGTAAGAGTGTGTGCTAAAAGCATCAGATGGATTTAATAAATTTTGTGGCTAATTCAAAGTTTTATTACAAGCGCCTACTATGCATTGTACCTATATCTTTAGAAGTTTAAAATGGTTTCCAGTGACGTATTTTCAGTAAAGCTGGGTCACACGCCAACGGAGAGTCTATTTTGGTCAAAGCAGATCGATGTCATCTAGCACGATTGTCTTCATATTATCTGCAAAAGTTTCGAGTGGTTTTAAATGATATTCCGTTAATCGTCAGGCCATAAGGTAAGGTAGGAATTATGCTAATATAATTTCGATGACATTTCAGAAATCTGCGAGTAAAAAGAAGGATGTTTGTTAATAATTGGTTGGAAGCCCGTCAAATATAATCGGGAAACCTGAGTTCAAACTGGAAAATTATAAGTTGACTTTGCACTGGTATCGTTAGGAGAGTGGCCGTAATATATATTATTTCGAAAATGCTTGTTGAATCACAAAACTGGGAAATAAAATATCTGTCATCGACTAATATGCTTAACTGGGGTCTGTTGACGTCTTGACACGCCTAGGTAGCCGGTCGAAGATGGAAACCAATACACCCTCGATGATGCTGGCAGATGTATGACTGCCAAAAATTGGAGACAATCATAAAGAGCACCCAGCCTCAGGAAATGCCTTTGGACCAGTAGTTTGTGATATTCTTACAGATCATTACTAACACATATTTATTTGGTCCTCACTGGATGTCCCACAACTGTTGTCTTTTTGGCTGGACTAAGCAAACCCAAGGAAAAACCAACCACACGATTGGTTAATGATCAGCTTTACCAGACAATTAATATTGTGTAAGAGTTTGGGTCTTTGTTAGTTCCCTGAAAATTGTTCCCATTTTTCCTGACAACTGATATTGTTTTATTTGGTTATAAGTAAATGCATAAAAATTCCATGTTTATTTCGGTCTAATCAAATTTCACTAACGTTGTCTGAAAATTCGACACAACAGGGAACCGGAAACAGAGAGAGAGAGGTTGCTCAAACGTCCTCCACTTGAATATTGACACACACACACACACACACACACACATCAAAAGACATACACACACACATCAAAAGACACACACACTTACATATACTTGTCTGCTTATATGCAGATCGTTGAAGATACGTTATTTTTCAAAGATAAAAGCACACATACACATATACACGTCTGTATCTCGATAACAACTCATTTTGTCGTTGTCAACTGAAATGATTTCATTGGTGGCTATGTTATCAGAGCATTGACAAAAAGTAAAATCTAATCTAGATCCATTGCAATTTATATTGGTCTCAGTAGGAAAGGTTTTATTACATATCAATTCATCAGTTGGTCATAACATACCCCGTAGTCTTATATGATAAGAGACAAGCAGCAATAAGAATGCAAAAAAAGAATTTGAAATAGATTTCATGCTATTTTTTAATAAACCATCATCATCATCATCATCCTCCTCCTCCTCCTCCTCCTCATCATCATCATCATCAATATTTCAACGTCCAATGTTAGACATAGACCTTTTCAATTATGTGCATTGCAGAGCCAATACTTTCTGAATTTGTCTAGCTCGTCTCTCCATTTAATACTCTGCCGACCTCAATTCAACAACTGAAATCGGGGAATCCATGTCTATCAGTTGTCCACCATTCGTGCAACATGGCCAGCCCACTTCCAATTGAGCTTTTCAATGGATTCTATGATGTCCCTGACTCTTGTCCTTTCGAATGTTGGTGCAAGAATAAGGGCAAATGACAGACATTTTGAAAGTGTCGAAATGAAACAAATGAAACAAACACCCCAAAAATGCAATGCAGAGAAAATACTTTCGTTCGATCAACGCGAACAAAATAGATAAACTGAGAGGATTGCAAGGTTCACCTAGTTCCAATGCAAAATGTCACTCCAAAAAAAGTGTTCATTCATTTTTCTCCATTTATAACAACCGTGTGAAAGAGCTGTTTAACATACTTGATAGATGCTAGGCTTTTTCCCAATATGTGTTCCTCATTGATTCAGGAAAAATTAAACTTCGGTGAATTGAAAAATGACTAAATTTAATCTTCAGTCTGCAATTCATCGTCATTACAAATGTTTTAAAATGATTTAATTTTTGTATGTTTGTATTGAGGTGTTTAGTCATTTTACCTATATCTCGATAAACGAAAAAATAGTTTTTCAAAAGTCCGTTTTATTCAATTTTCCTGGCTTTTACGAAAGAAAGTAAAAAGCCAAAAGATCGTCCTGAATTTGTCCTGTAGTAAGGTGTTAAAGGAACAACAACACCCTATCTCCCTATTTTACACCCTAGTCCCAATATTCTCTATCAACTAACATTTTGAAAATCAGTATGATATGAATATCATCACCATTTTCTTGATTCATTGAAAGGGCTTTTCGAGGTATATTTTAGCTATGACTTTTTTACACAATTCTACAAAAATGTCTTATGTAAATGCTTTACTCGTCGAAAGTGTTGGAAATATGTGTTAACCGTTTATTTGTTTATTTCATTTGATTTATCAATTCTTACGTGCTCATACTTCTTGATTGTTGTTGAATAATGTTGTCAAGTAAACTCATCTTTGGTCATTGTCTGTTTATAAGTAAAATCAGTTATCTTTCTGTTAGAATTGAATGGATATATATTCATAAAACTTTTTTCGTTATCGATGCTACTTGTTTTCATCCCCAACTTTCATGTTCGAATACTGAGATCTGTCAATATGAATCGCAACAATGTTAATAATTGTTGGTATAAAAATAGATTTAAAATGTAAATATTTTGGACATATCATTAGTGCTTAACTTTCATGTAATGTTCAAAACCGACATAGGCAAATATGAATAGCATTAGCCAAAGAATCAGAAAGATAATCAGTGACTTATATCACATATTTAAATTACTTATCTATATCTGGAAAGAGGAAGATATTTTAGATAGCTGTTTGGTAAAACTATGTATCTTATTCGGGAATCGTGGACGTTAACTTCAGTCGGATACTAGCGATTGCAATCATTAAGATTGCAATTCTTATAACTTGTATCTATGACTGTTACGCAATCCCGCACTGCATTCAGGAGAAAAGACTGAATCAAGCTCTAACGTGTAGTTCTCTGTCCATGAATGAAAGTCAAAACGTGGAATGGAAACAAAAAATTGATTGAAGACGGAACGAAGGGAAAAGAAAATCCAAAATTTTGTGCAACTATGACGAGTAAAAAAGCATAAAATGCCTTTACAGGAACTATGGAGATGGACTCAAAGATTAAAAAGAAATCCATTTTGCAGCAAAGACTTGAATGAAATATAACAGCTTTGTAAGGTTTACACAAAAGCGCTAAAGATAAAGATTAGATACACATAGTGGGTTCAATCACTTTCCATGTTCATTTGTTATTAGGTGTGTACATTACAAAAAACTCCAATGAAAATATCACAGTACGGTTTGTTTCTTATCATTATCAATTGCAACTGGTTGCAACTCTAATGATTGACCATTGTAAAATAAGACCCTGAATAAGCTATAAAGCTGAATATACATGCAACGAACTATAAAACTGCATTGGGAGAAACTTCCTGTCACCACAATCACTGGGTTGAATGAGAGAGAGAGAGAGACAGAGACAGAGAGAGACAGAGAGAGACAGAGAGAGAGAGAGAAAAAGATAAATTTTGAGTTCTATCCATGTGCTAATCATATATCTTTTTAGTTATAACATCAAAAAAAGCATTGAAAAATCATTTTTTACTCCCTTTTTTGTTTAGACAATAGATATTCCTAACACCGCTCGTGAATCCAGTAATACAGGGGAGGTGGAAAAAATATGTAACTTTGTAAAAAATGATGGAGCGATTATATATCCACGATTTCGTGTATTTCAACATTCTGCTGAGTTTCATTGAATTATATATTGGTTATCTTTTATAGTCTGAATTTTGTTCGACGATGTGCTTTAATTATTGTGTGTGGTCTAGTCAATTGTTGTTACCTCAAAACATGTGATCAGTAGACAGGGATTGGTATGGAAAAAGGGTCTGATCCCCTGATGAAAGGGTAGGAACTCCACTGCACAGAGTTGTATACGTCAGTGGGAGATAGTACCCATAAAACAGAGGTATAAATAAAATAGATCCTTTAAATGGTAGGATATGTCAATAATAATGTTTTGTTTGTTATTCATTGGCATTTTGGATTATTTGAACATTCCATGTGACTGATTCGAGGAGAAAATGTTGAAATTGCTATTCGAATGTCGAAGGCATTAAACTTCTGCATGAAACTTTTATTCATTATGCGAATTTTCTCAACCTAACGGGGAAAAATAACATACTATATTGATACGTATGATATTGTGCAAAAGATTTGAATTATGTTTAGTTGCAAAAAATAACAAAATTACTATTTTATTTTCCAAAAAGTATCGATCAAGATGCCAATATTTTCCCCCTATCCATTAAAACTTTTTAAATTGATTACTATGATCAATTGCCAGTCCAATGAGTAATGATCACATTCAAACTAAGATTGTCCTCGAACAAATCTATCGAAGTCTTGGTGCCAATGGATAATAAAAGAACGTCATTATCACAAATAGTCTACATGTTAAACCCATTTTAAGATGATGAGATTTCCGAGATTCAGTTTAAATCAAATTAACACCGATTCTTAGCTTTCATATCCCTGTCCAAATCATGCTCCTGCAGGGTGCAGTCGGTAGAAATCAAGATCATCATCAGGGTCTGTAAATTTAGCTTGAGGGGGGCCTCATTGACTCTTGATGGGAAGCCATTGACGAAACTTATTTCAAAGCAAATAATCATAAATGTCCTTTGTGTTTCGTTTGATATCATCATAAATGCCTTCCCTATTGTGTTTGAACTCGTCAACAATTTTAACATTAACATCAGGTTTGGCCTACATTATTCGATGCCTTGTGAGACCCCTGCCATTTAGACAGAGATACAAAGAGGAGTAAATGTATTTTAATCGATTTCCTCAAATTCATCACCCAAGTTCTAAACTACAACTGAAATTTTGATTACAGTGGGTAGGGATAAAGATGTTTATTTGTACTCTTGAGGCAATTTCTGAGAGAAAATGTAGTCTAATATGCCGTCATATACAGTACTATCACCGTATACATAGCATGAATTAAAGATGTGTCAAATATTTTCAGAAACAACGTATGTTGTTCGACTGCTTGGAATGTCTTTCAAGGTCATTATTCATCGAAAACATTTCCTTAATTTTGTGATTGTAATTGTTCACTTCGATGATTGAATTTTTTCAATACTGGATCCTCTTGATTTTTTTTTTTAAGCTTGTAACACGGCTTATATTTCGATACGTTACTGTGATCATTTTATATCCCAATACACCAGGCCATGTTTCTGCAAAACTCATTTACAGTGAATTGGAAAATAATTAAATTGTTTTTTCCTATTTTCCCACCAAAAAATGGCATCATCTTCCGTTCATTATCCCGATGCAGATACACCACATTCTCAAAAGAAAAGCATGCCTGTTCATTTGAATATACGTATTTGCGTGCATTTTCTTGCATGAAAGTATACATGGTGAATTGTAACCAAGATTTCCAGCTATTATTTTTCGAATTATCCTCCCTCGAATTTAACACGAGCCAATTTTCTAATTCAAATATAATCGCATGGAATTTACGAAGGAACCTTCAGAAGCAGAATAGTTCTGCTCCTGAATTGTTTGTTCAGTTGTTGCTTTCCAAATCTGACCACAGGTTGACATTTTCTTACTTATAGCTATCGTGTTTATCTGTTAAGGTGACTTCCAATCTGATGCTAGTTTGAACATGCATTATAAACCTATCCATTTTCCCCATAAGATAATTTCAGATAAAGAATATATCATGGCCACTATCACTGACTTTCTGGCACTCTTTTAGATACGTTTTGCCAAATACTTTGGTTTCAATAACAGGAATACAAAGTGAAGTCGATCTTAAAAAAAATACCTGAAGGATATTTCTCGCCATGGTATCATAATCTGACTGAAATACAAGTAATAACAAAACAAAGCAAAACAATAAAAAGAATAAATAACAGCTGCCATGCAACCCAGTGGGATGAGTCCCAGGGTTCAACCACCAAGAAATTACTGTCCAATACAAAATGAAACTGCGAGAGAGTTACAATCTTCTTTCCAAAACTAAAATGATTGACCAGGCCTGGTCACAGAAAAAAAAAAAAGGGAAATCCATTGAGCACGTCTGACTGCAGTACCATCAACTAGTTTGTGGAAATTTTTTGATAAGAAGCAAAAAAAGGAAGAAGAAACAAAGGTCAAAAACGTGTTTTCTCCGTGGTGCTTACCAAAAGATAGGTTCATATTTTTGGGGAGAAGAAAAAAAAACAAACATTGAATTGTGAAACTGAAAACAAACAAACAAAAAATTGAGCTTTTTTTTGTTGTCAAATACTCCTTTTTCCTCTCCATGAAACCTTGGCTCTAACCCCGATGTTAATATTATTCATTGCCTCTAAACCAGGGGATACTGAGGGAATAATATCAATATATAGATTCAAAAGATAGTGCAGAGAATCTTGATCTGATATATGACTCTTAAAAAGATATACAGGACTTGCCTTCCAGTAAAAAATGTTAAATGGTTTGAATCATCAAAATCAAACCTCCGTGCAAATTTGATCCCAAACTATATATATATATATATATATATATGTGTGTGTGTGTGTGCGTGTGTGTGTGTGTGTGTGTGTGCGTGTGTGTGTGTGTGTTTACCAATTTTATGGTCATTAATCCGTCGTGAAATCGATGCCTTTGAAACATGCTGCAAAATAATGTAACCGCTTACATCGTTATTCGTTAAAATCTTGCATAGAATTAGAAATAGCAAAGCCTGTATCAATTAGTGAATTAGGGTAATGATGGTAATGCCTCGACTGAGGCTCGACTGGCCGAATAAAACAAACAAATCAAATGTTAGATCCGATGGAAAAGCGACATATCCAAGTTGTAGATTCTTCCTGGGAGACAAACATGATATATTTAGCAACAAAAGGTGATATATTCAAATTATATCAACTGCTAAAATGAAGTCCCCAGGAGGACTATGCTGCTGCAATCCTGTTTTTAATTCCAACGTCTATGGACTTAAACTAAGTTAAAAACTTCATATGCAAGGGAGAGGTATGCTCCAGTGCTGCATCACCAACCCCAACAGGTAGGAGAGACCCATAGAATTGCATACACATTTTTCGAAAATAAGTCAGAATTATGTTTGGAAAAATTCTATCAAGAGCCGGTCGAGCTCTTAGGCCAATGACCCACATCTGCAGTGGATAATCAACCAGACCCCTCCAACATGTCATGGGCCAGATTAGCAGGGTGTGCCTATCACTCCCTACGGTTTGCACATCAAAAACTTGGTCCTGAATCAAGTCGATATAGGCAGCGACCACAGAATGGTACAATGTAAAATACAAGTAAACACCAACAAAGTACACAGGAAAAGGTTCCACACAGAACTAGAGCCTCTAAACATACCACAAGAGCACGCTCAAACTTTCAAATGCGAACTGAAAAACAGATTGAAAATTCTTACTGAACGAGACAACGCCAACAACAAAGAAGTAAGCGTTAATAATTGAAATCGCCACCACATTCAAGCCAATGAGCTAACAGCCAATTAGCAAAATCTCAGATGAAACTAAAAATCTCATGGAAAGACGCAGAAACCTCAAGGTACCGACTACAACAAGAGAGAAAATTGAAGAGGATGAACAAAATAAATTAATAAATAGAAAAAACGAAGAGAAGACAGAAGGAGATACATGACGCCAGTCATCGAACCGACTCTTGAAAAAAGTCGGGGCTTCAAAGTTATAAACAAACTCCTCAACTCAGGACGATGGCAAATAACTAGCATACTCAAAGAAAATGGAAATCTAACAATAAACAGAGACAGGATTGTCGAACGTGCCAAAGAATTCTGCAAAGAAACTTTATTCGTCTAAACAAGGACAACAAAACAATGAGCAAGATACGTAAGATGTGAGCAATCAATTTGAGGACTTCCCAAAAGTAACCTCATGGGAGGTGAAAGAAGTCATTACGCAGACTAAGAAAAGAACTGCACCTGGACCAGACAACATCACCATCGACCTACTCCAAAAAGCAGGTAAAATCATCACGAGGAAACTGGCCACCGTCTTCAACTCGTGTCTTAAACACAGTAAAGTCCCAGACGATCGGAGCACTGCTATCATAATGCTTTTATATAAAAAGTGAAACTCTAAAGACTTGAACAACTAGAGGTCTATAAGCCTACATAACTGTGTATACAAACTTTTCACAAAGATCATCACCAACCAAATCTCGAAAACACTCGATGAAAATCAGCCATGTGAACAAACTGGCTTTAGAGAAAGCTATTAGACCAGTGACTACCTGCATTCGATAAATCAACTTAAAGAAAAAGGGCAGCTGAATGTAAAATACCACTCGCTGTCGCATTTATCAACTCCCAAAAGGCATTCAACTCAGTAAAAATCCCTGAGGTCATGGAGGCCATGATTCAACAAGGTGTAGATCCAGCATATGTTGAAGTGCTGATACATATATACAATCACAGAAGCTCCTTTATCAGGTTACATAAAGACCCCTTTTGCTCCAGAAAGGAGTAAGACAAGGTTTTAGCAGCACACCTAAACTCTTCACAGCCTGCCTCGTGATGATCTCCAGAAGACTAGAATGGGAGAGAAACGTTAAAGGCTGAATTAAAAGAAAGAATAATCTGAAGGAGAGTAATGATATGGAAACATTTTTCTTTGTAGGTTGTGAATTTTCAGAAACTTCATTCCACTCAGAATATTTTGACTCATATTACAAAGATTAAATCATTCAGAATATATGTCATAACAATTTCAGCACTTAAACTTTGCTTAAATGACAGCAAATCCTCCCTGAACAACAATCTCTTTCCTGCATTAATCCAAGCTACATGAAATATGTGAAGACAAGTTTGAATGGTAATGGGACTACTGAAAAGTATCGTTCAGTTAACTAATTGGTGAATTATTGTGGGATAATAATTTGATGTATTTCGTAAGATTTTACTATGAATGAATAAAAACATTACAAACAGTTTCACTACAAGAATAATTGCTCAGATAGGGGAAAGTGATTGCTAGTCATTTGGAAATAGTACAAGCGTCACTGCCCTTACGTATTTTTCTCTAATGAAGGCTCTTGATGTATTTATTCTGTTTAAAACAGCTATTGTTTTTTTGATAAAGACCTACTAATAAATAAATAAGATATGGTACATTTATTCTCTTCTACATAGCTTTGCTGAGATATAATTCCTGCATAAAAAAGGCCAGAATAATAAATGGCTTATTAAAATGCATTCCTGGCTAAGGAGGATACCATCAGAATTTTTGAAAAAAAATGGAACTAGCATTGTGAGAGCAATATCTGTTTTCAGGTCTATATTATTCACAGAGAGTTGATACTTCATTTCAAGATTTTCTGTGTTTACATATGGACTAAGATTGACTTTTGTAAAGTAGTGAAGAAACTGGCAACTAAGATGGAAGTAAATAGAGGTGAAAAACTGATAATACAGATTTTTATTCTCTCATTTGATGGGAGTTATGAGAGAAAAAAGTAATTGCTCAACAGGTACCGATATTACCAGATCCAAAACATATAAAACTGTCGTAAATAGTATGCACTACTTAATTGTGCTAAATATTGATCGCTGGATCGTGCTAAATTCAACATTCAAAATAATTCTTCACTTTGGTTCCTAGTATCTAAACTCTCATTTATTGCAAATTTAGTAAATGATAAGTCAAATACATGAACTAAAATACTATCCTGTGATCATTTTTTGAGTAACAGTTATTAGTGGATAATTCATTTGCATAAAATGAATGAAATAAAACAACGAAAACGAAAAAAAATCTGTATATAAGATTATTAGTCACCATAAAGTACTATTAGAAACTAGTTTTTGCAAACTATGACTGCTTAGGGAGATCAACGTACCTGGAATTGCTCATACTTATAACTGCTCGCTGTGGAGTGGTAGTGTAAGTGTTTGCCAATATAACGAAATCATACATTCCATTGTCATATTGTGATGAATTAATGGAAAACTTGTGAATATCAGGTTTTTTTCATTCAAAGGTATTTACTCCATCATCTATTCATGAAATAAGAAGACTCCGTTTTTATGGACTTTTCCACGTTGAAGAAACAAATTTGCTGATGAAATATATTTCCTACTATCCACTTTAAACCCCAGAAACGATTTTGCAGATTATTATTGATCTTTTTTCCTTCAAGTGTTGGGGAAATTACTCTATTGCTTCATAATTGATTAAAAAAAACAAACAGTTGAACTTTTGAATACAATAACAATCTGATATTGAAGCACTTTCTGGTTGAAATAAAATCAATGTAATGGGAAGTTAGCCAGTATTGCAGATCCTCGGAATGTAATTGAATGATTAAGAGGAAAGAACAGAAATATTTGAAAAGAAAAAACAATATATATACATATATATATATATATATATATATATATATATATATATATATATATATATATATGTATGTATGTGTGTGTGTGTGTGTGTGTGTGTGTGTGTGTGTGTGTGTGTGGTCCGTCTGTCTGTCTGTCTGTGTCCCCGTGTGCGTCCGTGTGTGTCTATGTGTGCACTAGTGTATAATTGTTTATCCGAAGAGTGTCCTTTAGGTGCTGTAAATAATTACAATGAATCTCTCTTTAAAAGATGGTTCATGCCATGAGGAACCACTTTTTAGATTTGAGGTTTTGCGTTAGATCTCAAGGAGAGCAAATGTGGGCTTTGAAGTTGGGCCTCTGTGAGTTGATGCTTCTGCAAAAGCCCAGCATAATACCTAAAAATGATCCACTTGCTACTTGTCAAGACAACAGTCACAAAATACTTGTGACCAGCTGATGGACTTTAACGGAAAATATGAGGTAATGCTTCTGCAGGAAGATTTCTTCTGATTGGTTGCCGATCTACATAAAAGCCCTGCCACCAACTATTGTGGTATTCAAGATGGTCAAATACTTTCCGGACAGACTCTGTATACATAGAAAAAGATACACCCATGGTGTGTCTTGAAAAAGTTCAATTCCTTGATTTCAGAAATCTTCCCTTTTTTACCATCTCATAATCACGCTGCATCTGATTTTTTTTTATTACATCTTTTTTTTTTTAGTGAGAATTTGAATTCTTGCATTTCTATCAACTTCAAAATTTCGTTTTGCATATTCTTAAAACATAATTGGAATTCATTTGATTCAATTTTGTTCGTATGGCAACCCTATGACTCTGCTGTTACTTGATCATATCCGTGTTTCCTCTACTGATTCTAGGCAATGTTTGTGATGTTCTTCTTGGAAGTGGTTTTACCTCGATTTTCAATATTTCTTTTAAGGAAAAGGGGTAAAAATCGGTGCCTGTTTTCCAGGAAAATCTCAATTCTAGTATAGATATTTCACGTTCAGTTCGTGTTAATGGCTTTTGGAGAGGCATTAATCCATCCCTTCCTCTTGCTACTGTGACAAGACGCCGCCATTCATTTCAATAATACAATTACTTGGGAAAAGAATGTCCATAAAAAATATCTCATAATTATATAAAGTCATTTCTTGAGCCAGACCAACGAGAATATTATACTTTATGCCGAACTAAAAAAATTTAAAGTAGGTTTCAAAGATAAAAAAATCAATTAAATGTAAGAAAAACACAAAGCATAGTATGAGTACTGAATATTCACAGTAAGATGTTTGAATAAAAATACCGATTAGTATTCCATGATTATTGAGATACAATTAAAACATCTGAATGTTCTGCAAAAATGTTATCACCCATGGAGAATCAATTAACGTTAATAACGAATATGTATTCAATTTTTTCAAGTTTATTTTTCAAAACAAATACCTCCCTTTTTTATGCAACCTCATCAAATTCTTACAAAATATTGTGGGTATCTGCTTGCGAGCTTGCATATTTGCACAGAGGTACTCGAACCTGTGTGTTAGTTTCCGTTTCTCTCTAATCAAGAGTGGGTATGTATGTATGAATGCAAGTGTGGGTGCTACCTTGTTTTCGTGATTCTGTTTGTATTTGTGTATGTGTAAGCAATGTATATATGAGCAATGATTTGTCATTGATAGAGGTCCGATCAAAGCCAATCGGCAAAGTATGATTTATTTTTCGAGAACTGTTATCTTATTTCCGTACAAAAGAACGCATGTCTGGATGTAATGAATCCAAATATTGAACCAATGTATGTGATTGAAAATCTTTAATTATTATTCTATCTATTAAAAGAACATGATCTGAACTTTTCCCCATAAAAGTCTTCATTTTTCTTACCCGAATTCATCCACTTGTCGATAGAGATGAAATATTAACCTGGTGGAATAAGTGTTAAACCTAATTCGGAAATGTTGGATCACAGGGGTTGTCTAGATCACTAAGAAGGGATAAATTGGACATCACTATCCTGAGGAATATTTCTACATTGACAGCCTTGTGCATAACAATTTGACTTTGTGTCTTTTGGCAGGGAGAATATGTATTTCATTGTTCAGCGTTGTAGTTTCGAACGTCAACTTTCAGAGAGCTTCATCATTTCATCTTCAATTAAAGCTCACTATTATGGTGCTGCACACTGTTTGAGAAGTACTGACGATCATTTAAAGTCTGTTTATCCATGTAAATCGGGATAAGGCTACGTGAATTTCCTTGGCCACAGGTACACTGGTGTCCTCAAAGTAACAAATAATCGATGTACTAATTTGCATGTTTTAATATCCATTTCTGAGGCATATGATAGAACAATATGCTCTAAAAATAAATATCATTTGAAAGTAAAGTATAAAAGGTGAAGCTTGATTTGCACATTCCAATTAAACAAGAATTATATGAGTCTGAAATTTACGTTAGGATACATCCATTTTTTGAAATCTATCATCCTTCCGAAGATACAATAAATCAAGCACATCAAAATGAAACGATCATTTCATTATAAAATATCATCACAATACGTCCGTTAACCCCTTTACTTAATCATTTTTTCCACCAAAATCTCATGATTGGAGTGTGTCATTTGTTTCATACGGAAAGTACTACCGTGGTTATTGTATTACGGTTTTACACAATCTCATGGTTTCAAAAACATACGATGTTCGATTATGAATTTATAACTGTAAATATTTCACTAAATCTTCGACATATGTATAGCCACTGTCAGCTTTTTGCGTCCCAACAAAGTTTTATCTTTATTTTTCAACACTTTTGGAAGCAAAAAGAGGGAAGCATACAGATTATCAAGTAAGACATCATGTTTCCCATGTTTTATTTGGGGTTATCATATAATAGTATGTGTTGCAAATAGAAACAATTTATTTGATAGAAGTATTGTGAGACACATTGCAGTTCTTACACATCACTTGATAAATCATAACAATTGAAAGAATGGAATTTTTGTTTCCCAGTGCTTACGTAGATATTTTTTTATGGTCCACCATCTTGTCAATTATTGTTGAAATTATTTGTTAAATGAATAACAAATTAATCTTGAGACATTTTATATGATTGGAAGGGATGAACATTCAATGCACAAAAAAAAAAAGCAGTTAAAGATACAAAGTCTGTTCGAAAGGCATCCGGCCATAGAAATATCTCATGAACAGTTTGCATGGATATAATGTTACCTGTTAAACAACTGAATCGTGCGTATCTCAGTTAGTAGGCAAGAGCAGTCTTTATAATTGTGCATTCGGTCGTATCTCTTTTTAGTTGCATTTTATTGAAAATTCCCTAAGCGTCATTTTCTGACAATTAGTATATAGTGAGGATTCGAATTAAAAAAAGAACACCCTAGGACTAGAACTCACATTCTTTTTTCCTCAGGAACCTTATACCATGACAAATCCTACTTAATCGTTTGTGCAACAATGGTTTACAGTTTCAAATGATTGACTTTGATCATTGAAAACACATTCCTTATTTCCCTCCCCGTTTGCCAAGTGTTGTTGAAATATCATAAGCTTTGTAGTGCATTATATTGAAATAATAAAAGACCATAACAGCATATAGTTTCTAAAATTTTATCATAGCTCATTAGAATCCAAGAATGGAAAACTGGAAATACCTGAAAAACGTCCATAGATGGGGCATAAAGCGAACAAATTGACCTAATGAGCAATGATTCGGAGACTAGTCTGAATATTGATGAAATAATGACTATGATTCATGTATCAAAAACGGAAATCTTTGTTTATGGTATGCCTAATAATCTACTTAACCAGAGTATAATCGTAAGAGAAAATAGATGATCATTTCTGTTACAAACCTTGAGACAATCATCGAAAATAAGTGAGTGCTTTTACGCTGTCCGGGCATAAATTATCACAAAATTCTCAATGTTGGTAAAAGCGTTTGATATGTAAAATACACGAATGCGACAAGCATCGGATGTGGTGTCCTTTACTTTATCCTGCAACATTTACCCGTATCTTAAGACGAGATGGATTCATGTATTTTCCATGTCTAAGTCAGTGTTTGAACTCGCCTCATCGTTGACCACTCGACCAACCAAAAATATAGGTGGAAATCAGGCTTTTTTTTTTCCTTTATTCAATGATATTCAGACAGAAAGATTGACCATAGCATTGCTTTCAATGGTCTAAGTAAACAGAATTTTTTTTGTAGGAGATTCGTGCCAATTTTAGCTTTGTTTTGTAAATATGATGACTCCCCGCACAGATATGAAAAGGAAGAGTATACCAAAAAATCATGAATAATTAAAAATGAAAATTTATGTAGAAAAAATGTTCTAACCAGAAATAGCCACGAAGCAGTTGTTTACAAAAGATACTAAAACGATTTGTGGATTACAAAAAGGCTAGTACGATAAAGCCAATGCAAGAGACAGTGACAGACAAAATGAATCTATCCTAATACTGGGTTTAGAGTCATGGATGTGCACTTGCATATGGTATTCATATATGCTTTAGAGAATAAAATTAAGATAGAATCTAACTGTAACTGCAAATTGAATATGCATAGTAGTGTTACTTTTGCACCATGCTAAGCTGAAAAATATTAACAATGTAATTCAACTCTCTTGTAACTTTTTTGAAGCATATTCTTAGTTACTGTACTAAAAAAATTCTTAAAAAAGATTCATTTGAAAAAAGTTCTTCCTGACAATTGAAGCAAAAATAACTTTGTTCTTCAGATTTCAAACTGTTGACTTTTTAACAGCATATTTGATTTCAGAAGGCAGTTTCCAGTACGCCACAGGGTATCTGCTCATTTTGTTCATGTCGAACGAAAATTTCAGAGATAGAATGATACTTGTCAGAGAATATCAACTGCCATCATTAGTGGATATCATTATTCACCTCATCTTTTCTTGCACCGTCTATATATATATATATATATATATATATATATGATGTGAAGAAACAATGTTCAAAAGAAATGACTTAAGACTGACTCGTACATCCCAAATTCTTTATTAGTTTTTAATAGTACGTTTGGAATTTGGATGTCGTCAGAGTCTTTGGCGAAAGATGGTGCGAGAGAACAATGGTAGATCTACATTGAGCAAACTCTGCTATCGACACAGTAGTAGTGGAATCCGTGATGAATGGAGATAAATTAAATGGGTTGACTTGATTAGGAACCTAGATCTGATAATTGTCCACAAATTGTCCACATATGACATTGCCAAAATACAAACAACATTGATTTGCAAGTGTCAAATTCTCGATTGGATGATTGAAACCAGCTTCATGCTTAAACCCAGACTTTTGATATTTTTTTTCATGTACTACCACATGAATATTAGGCAGATCAATACGCCATTTATCTTACACTGGCTCCGTTTGCAAACATCTAAAAAAAATCCAGAATTCCTTCAATATTTGCACTAAACTCACTGAAAATTTAAAGACTTTTAGAACTCATGCAACATGATCAGGGCTCAAATATTAGCATCAATTTGAATTGAAATTATCAAAATCAAATGAACAAAGATTCAAACGATATAGTTGCCCACATTTTAATTGTTTGATAAAACAATAGCATCACCTTATTTACTATATCGAGAACTTAAAAGTATAACCAGCCTTACCAAACATTGTAATGAAATCAATTACTATCGTTGATATAGTTTGCTATGAAGCTGCAGATATAAATGTTGGTCGTAAATACTGAGAGGATCAAACATGGACTACAATTTTGGAAAATCTATTCAGTCCAGCGATCAGAAATATAATTTCAGAACTGGAAAAATTCACCAAACGGTTGGCCCAACGGGAAGTGAAACTTTCAATGAAATTAAGACTCCTATTCATCATAATTATATCTGAAAGAGGATGGATGATGATTAGAATAACTATCAGTCTAATACTGAGATTAGTTCATTGTGTGTCTACAAGTGTCGAACACACAAAACGCGGTGTAAGGCCGAAAATGAGTGGGGAAATACAGTATTTTCTTGGATATTTGGAACACAAATTTGTTTTCTTTAAATAACTCTTTGCTTTAGTTCATTCCAGCTCACGAAAAATGTATAGGAATCTTGAACTTTTTGATGATAGGGGCAACCTGTGAGGTAATCTTAGTTGATAATTTAGTAACGTTTTTGCTGTTTTTTCGTCCGGTCTTTAAAAGACAGAATTTCTGTCTGTTGTCAATTCAATCTGCATTATGTGATATTGTTACAAAACAGTATTGCTTGACAGATTGCGCCTGTTTGTAGATTTTATTCATTTTAAGACGTTACTTGGGAATATACATCACTGTAACATGCAACAAGCTCTGAAAATAAACCTTTTAAGTAAAAGAAAACAAAACAGTTGAAGTCAAATATCTAAGACTTAATGCAAAGGAAACACAGATTTCATTTGAATTTCGAAATCAGATCATCAATTCCATTTTCCGTGCTGCTTACTTATGAATGAATTCATGATAGCCAGGGATACTTAAAACCACTGAGAAGTTGAAAAAAATCTCGTCAGAAATATTCCTATTGAGTTGAGTTTTCAGATATTTTTTTGGATTCCCTTGTTTTCTTGGTCGAACATAACGTCTTAAACTGGGATATATCGATTGTCCGAGCAATTAGCAGGTCATGGCAACAGCTTTTGAATAAAGATTTCTAACAACCCATTTTGGCCAGAACATACACGACTGGGGCTATATAAGGTCATTCAATTGGATGTGAAATATTCATTGACCTCGATTTCAATTTCAATCATGGAGGAAAATAATTATCTCAGTCACCAACATTTGATAAATTGTTCTATTAAATTGATCTGATAATCAATTCAGTATTAGTATTTGCTTTTTTTTCATTCGTGTGATGCGCTACACTTGTATTCTTGGGGAGTCTCACTCGTTCAATTTTTATTTTCTGGCTAGTGCCTCAGCATGACATATTTTACTATAGTTGTATTCATGGCAAACAAATCGTACCACAAACAACCTTTGTCAAATTAATATGTTCACAGAATTTCAAGCAAGATCTTTCTCGATAATTGTTCAAATCAGTCCAAAAACAATACGCACTGAACACAAAGTGATTAATTATTCGTCAAATGAGTTTCAATTAACAATAACAATCTCATTTCTGTCAGATTTCACCTCCGCTTGCGGTCCATGTTTTGTTATGTGTTATGAGAGTTGATGCACCGTTTCTCAATAAAGTGAATGATTCATTGATTTCAGTGGGATTTTATATTTTTTTTTTTGATTTTCATTGTTCCACTCGATCGAAGTAATCGTGTAATTAAAGAACATGTCTGATTAATCTTTGGTGTTTTGGTTTATTGAATTATTTTATATATATATATATATATATATATATATATATATATATATATATATATATATATATGTAAATAGCACCGTCGTCGCTTGCGTGATTATACACACATATTTGATGTTTAGATATAAGTTATACTCATATGTATATACGTAAGTATATATGTATGTATTCATTTATGTATGTATGTGTGTGTGTGTGTGTATGTATGTATGTATGTATGTATGTGTAATTGATTAACTATTTTCAGACACCCAAAGGACAATAGAAACATCTTAAGGGGATTATTTAATAAAATAGATCGTGGTCGCTTGGAACTTTTACTGATAGAGAGCCAGTCACAGCCACTTGATTATGAATACCGTATATAACAATGTATACTGATTCGGAGGACGGAAGCAAAAATTGTAAAATGTAAGTTGATTGGCGTTAGAAACGAGAAGAAACAAGGGTAATACAAAAAAAAGGATAGATGATTATTTGATCCGGGTATCAGGTAAAATAGGAAGGTTTAAGTTAATTCAGTGAAAACGATCACAACATAGAATAATTATACTCAACTATTAGTCTGAGAACAAAAGGTAAGTCGCAAAGAAAAGAGCAGAATGGGGGAGAGTAGTATACTTGCCTGCGCGTGGATACTGATAGATTAAACAAAAAAAAAAAAAAAGAATACAATTTTTTTGGAATTTCCCGTCCTCCCAAATGTCCCCGAAAATTATTTGATTACACTCCATCCTTTTTATTTCAATCAAATTTCTTGCTTTCCCTCTCCTCTGCGTTTTTAATTCTTTCTTTTCTTTCTACAACATGTGCCATTCAGCTCTGTTTTCATTCGTTTAATTCAATCTTCCATTTTTTTGGCTTCCCTTCGTTTTCAAATTTGTCTTAATTTTTCTCTTGCTTCGTCCTGTATCGGTGTCTCTGCTTTAGGATTTCTTTCTTTCTTTCGTCATTTTTATTTGATTTCATCTTTTTCAAGATTTTTCCATCCTATTTCTTCTTTACTCTCTCAAAACTTTTACACCTTCCTCTTCTGTCTCTGTCTGCAAGTCATTTAAAAAAAAATCCTCCCTTCTATCTCTTTTCAGAAATGTTGTCCCATGATCATCAATGAAATCAAGTAATCATACACTACAACGTCGAACGGAATAAGGAACTTTTAAATTACTCAAATTCATCATAACCAAGCACCAACAATCCAACAATATTGATAAAGAATCTAAGTCTGATTATCAGGAATTTCGATTCACCCACTTTTACTCAACATGATGTTTGATGATATTTTTTAGAATCACTTCCTGTATTGTTCTTTTCTCTCTATCCATCCGTCTGTCTCTCTCTCAGACACAGACGCTGACAGACAGACAGACAGATGGACAGACGGACAGAATCACACACACACACACACACAAACACACACACACACATTGGTAGAACAATTTTTAAAGTAGCATGTCTTAGGCATCTCTTCAATTGTTCAATATCTGACAATATGTACTCCAAACAGAGGTACAATATTCCAAATGACTCGGGGACATTAATGTGCATAAGTAATGTATTTTAGTATGTGAGGAGTCAATAAAGCATATTCAAATTAAAACAATCTGTTGATCATCTTTCTTACATATATCACTGATGTCTTTCAGAGAGAGTAAGGCGTACGATACACAACAACTGGTCTTCCAGGTATTCAGCTTATTTGAGCATAACTTCATTCAATGTATAGGAACCTTTATATTTCGTATATATTCCAACTATACCTTACCTAGCACTGATATCCAGAGGCCAGATGCTAGACCAACAAGTGCAACTAATTTGAATTAAGAAGGAGAGAAGATCGAGCAAATACAACTCACTGACCTTAGGATGGGAAGCGTAAGAAACAAACAAGCAGAACTAATATCTTTCTTTCTTTCATATACTTTCTGCATACTATCAAATCGGTTCTTTCACAAAGCTGAAACTTCTGCCCATTTGCTGGACATGTATCTCTCCTCAGGAAAAAACACACAACAGTAAGTAAATGTTTTTACAAGGGAAGATGCAGTTAAGGATGAAAATGAAATCTACACTATTTCCTGAGAGGGAAATCATATACAAAGTTCCTTCGGCAATCTCCACTTTCGACCTACAAACAGGTGAAATGCACTGAATAACAAGATGGTTCCAAGCGACGATAACAGATAAGAAAACACTATTTGCTATTCAAGCTGATCCCCTCTAATCATGTGCAAAGCCTCCGGTAAGGTAATTGTGGTAGAGAAGATGGCAGTGGCGTATGAGTGACTGGTTTCTTTTTTTATTTGCGACATTGGGAATAGGAATGTGCTCTCGTAAAGATTCTATTATGATTTAGATCTCTTATCTCGTAGGATAAGTAATAACTAAGTAAATAGGATCAATTATATCTTCTTTCGATTCAATAAGCGGAAATAATGAATCTACACTTTGACATAACGGTAATGAAATCGTTCAGACGTTGATAAGTCTTTTGGAGATTAATCTTATCACTGAAGGGGATTAAATTTGTTTATGTCCATTTCGCTCCATTACAGGTGATTATCCGGTGGGAATTCAATCGGATACTACGAACATTTCATGAACAGATTGTGTTGTAAGTTGTAATATTCAGGAAAGGGGAATATGTGAACCAAAACAGTTATCACGAAAGTAAAGAAAGTTCACTTTACACTCTTTCTCTCCTTCGCAATAGACCCAACGGTGCCACTATCATACAGAAATATTCAATTGCTTGTGGCAAATAGGGCAAATCATGTGTAATTATGCAGTTATAACTGGATTTTACAAAAATGATATAGGACCTCTCATTACGTGTAGTACACATATCACCGCTCCATGAAAGCTTGCTTTGTTAAAATTCTCTTTTATATGAGACCCGAAGTAGGTGTATTGTTTGACTGGAGTGTATTTGTGAACATGTGTATTTTTCCCGATTCATTTTGGGTACCTGTGAGCAAAATACGGCTGAAGATATTTGGATGCCTAAAATTAGCGAGAAAATAGTTACAGGTGTGGAAAAACGATGTATCTTCGTTCTAGTAACGCTCAAAATATTTCTAAAATATATTGAATGTAATCGTCTATACTTTGCATAGTGGGGACAGGAACACCTCAAAACCATCGTTCAGTCTGATGGTGCTATAATCCAAACTGAAAATAGGTGCCAAAATTCCATTCTACATCTACTGTTGATAATTTAGCATTCACTGATATTGTACAAGAAACGTTATGCCACATACGATCTCTGAAAACATTCCTGGAGAGTACAAAGGATTCGTTTTAGCTTCCACTTCCAATAGGTAAATTTTAATGATATCTGATTGTTGAGCATTAATTTCAGTGCAAACCAATAGAGATCATCCCCTGGGATATGACTGACTGATAACAATATACCAAGATTAGTGTTGAGAATTGAAACAGAAACCTAGATTCGAAGCGGATTACATTTCTGCAATTTATTCCCACTCATTTATTCGTCGATTTTGTTCATTTTCCGGTTGATTACGGATATAATTCATGAAACAATTAACTCAAATGTGATTTTTTTATATTGTGAGTTGTGTGTGTGTGGGGGGGAGGTGATGAAGAAATTCCTCCGGTTGCATGGAAATAATGACAAGATATAAATGTACGTACGGTTATCCTATAATCTATCACTGCCTACTAACTTAAATGGTAGAATACTGGTCTCCCGCAGCAATTTTATTATTTTCTGTATCAACACATAGATAATGCCGAAGGTTGGTAAGAAATATTGATAATATATATATATATATATATATATATATATATATATATATATATATATATATATATATGAATGCATACATAAATATATATATATATATATATATATATATATACATATATATATATGTATGTATATATATATATATATTATATATATGTATATATATGTATATATATGTATGTATGTATATATATATATATATATATATATATATATATATATATATATATATATATATATATAAATGTATACACGAATATATATATTTACATATATATATTTACATATATATACATATACCGTTTTTACTGATAATTTCCTTCTTATCTCCTCATTCCTTTTTCACCTTCCATCGAAATTTTTGTTTTTATCATTCAGATTTTCCATATATTTTGTGCAATGTAAATGTCTAAACTACTTTGAATGCATCGACCGATGAGCAATGATTGACGGAACAAATTTCTGAAAATTGTAATATGCTCTCAATTCGGCTGTTATACGTTTTCTAAATGTAATGTCATCTCTGACGAGTTGTGAAAATGGTTGTTTGTAGGGTGAGAAATATGGTGTTTTCGATGATCGGGTGATTCTTTTCCTGTGGCCACTGTAAGTCGTTTGGAATGAAAAATATCTCTAATACATTAGTTCAAGTGTTTCAATTGTAATATAGAGATGATTTAAAAGGTAAAAAATGTTTCAAATTCACAAGTGTGTTAAGAACTTCCTTTTAATTGATGGCACCCATTTCTGAGCCAGCATCACCTATCATCTCGAACGATTTACTTGATTTTTCTCAATATTCTCGGCTATTCATTTATATTTTCCTTCTTTCAATTATTGACCCAATATTTGACCGGCTTCATCTTTTGAATGATTTCATTATCTCCATTTTTTCTAATTTCTTTTTTCTATGTTCTTTCTTCCAGAATTTCGTATCCACGTTTTTTCATTAATTCGTAGCTCCTCTATTATCCATCACTCCTTCTTTTATTGCAAAGTCACGTTTTGCATTGTCAGGGAGGTTTTTGGATTATATGATCTTTGGAATCCATCGCTGCATTCATTGAAGTCGACCAAAATGCAAAAGAAACAAAACAAAAACAACAAGAAAAACAACAAATGACATGAAAAGTAATTTTGTAGAAACATTTCAACCTCACTGACAACGTCATGCTAAGGGTATTCATTGGAGCATCAACGGGTCAATGATTTGATTGAAGAAAGCTATTCGTGAAATCTCATTATTCTAATTAAAATGCCTCATTCAAAGTTTGGGTGTTTTACTCTTGTTTAATTTTGAATTTTACAGAAGTTTGGGGGCAGGGGAAGTCACAATCAAGCGATACAGAGCTGGATGAATGAACAAGCCTGTAAAAAATATGGTGAAGTATATGATAAACAAATGAATGAGAAAATGAATAAATAAATACAGAAAATTCAATTGCTCTCAT
>OY735218.1:7623057-7675557 GCA_963457665.1 Thysanoteuthis rhombus
CCTTTCAACGATATACGCTGACAATAATTTAGTTAGTAGGCAAAGGAAACAAATCCGTAATCATCATAGTTGACAGAATATATGAATCATATAATGCAAAGAGAGTACCCGCTTTAACAAAGCGTAATATAACGACCTTTTGCAGTAACGAATGCATGAACCCTTCTGAATAGAGGTTAGATGTCGGGTAATCAGACGATGCAGAGGGAGCCCCTACTTTGCAATGTTGTCTCCATCTTTTGGCTTCAGAAATCAACCCGAGAAATGTTCATTTTCATTAGTGCCAAATCATCATTGCATTAAAATATGCTAAAATAATTGAGTAAATGATAACTTTCAAATATCTAAAAATACAAGTGAACATTTCAAAAATATCTTCCATTATGATCAGCCAATTAGTAATCAAGGTCATATTCATAGAGTACTGAAACAAAAGCTAAATAACGTACGATGACTTGTCACCATTAGCTGATTTCATCTTTGTGCTTCCTTGTAAAAAAAAATGTTAAAATTTATGATCAACAGTCGTATTTGAAGAATGATATATTACTTCTTGCTCAACGGTGACCTTGAATCGTGGAAAACTGGTTTTCAACCAGTAGTTTCCTTCCATTCTTTCCAATCAATCAGGAAGACCTGTAGTAGTATAAAATTTATCACTATACATTATCTAAATTTAACAACAAAATAATTTTATGGTGTAGTATGCAGGTATCAACGGACATTCTGGTGTCAGGTGGATAAATCATTCAAAACTGCTGTCCACATAGTGATACAATAACGTTGACACAAACCAAATTATGTTTTCTTGGGAGATCATGAAATCTCCTGGATTGATGGCATAACATTCCAAAAAGTCTTCCGGTTATACAGCTCTCCTGTGGATGTTATCCTCGTTGGATATACATCCCATAAAACTTGATAAAAGCTTATGGAAGAATCTCTTTTCTATGGCAGGGGCATTTTTCTGTGCTTTCTTTTCTATCTATTTCTTTTTTTTTCATATTTAAAATTCATGCTCTTATGGAAATATCCAAAGCTCAGTTGAAACGTGTTGATGAAACTCTGAATGAAAAAAAAAGGCAAGCAAACAAACAAACAAACAATAAAGGAAAAGAGAAGTAAGGACAAGAGTGAAATAGGGGAGAAAGGCCTTGCATGAAAGAAAATACAAAAATGTAACAGATCGACTAATCTTTGAGCTTGAATAATATTCTCTGAGCGACAAACGCTGTATATGTTAACAAACTCATCTCGGGTGTGAGTCTTGTAAGTGGGAAAAAATATAGAAAAATTTTGCACTGTGTATTTTTTTTTAAAAAACTTTACTCCGTTTTTGTTTCCCATCTTTACCTCCGTTGAACAGTATCGTTATATATATATATATATATATATATATATATGAATAAAAATATATACATATATATATATATATATAAATAAAAAATATATATATATATATGAGTATATATGAGTATATATGTGTATATATATATATATATATATATATATATATATATATATATATATATATATATGTGTGTGTGTGGGGGATGGTGTTGGCATGCGTGTGCATGAGGTTATCTACGTATTTCGATTTCATGTCAGCAATTTTATGGCTTTTCTTGAACTCCTTATTTCCATAATACGATTTACATGTTATGACTTTCTCTCGGAAGTTTATGAGCATGAGACAACATTCAGGATTTTTACACTTCTTTAAATAATACAAATTCCAAGGATTTTTACTTTCATTTTTATGACGAAAATCTTTCGTAATTTTACACTTTCTCAACCTAAGTTAATGTCAAGTATTTACTCACTTCTCTAAAAAGACTTTCTACAGGATTTTACATTTTCAGGACATAAGGTTGTCTACGGGATTTTATACTCTCTTTACATATGATCTACATGGTTTGGTATTTTGGACCCATTGTTACTCATATGACTCTACCCTAACCATTGTCCTCTTGGAGGTTTTCTTGTTGGTATTTTCCATTTCTTTATTCACAAATGACTTGAAAGCACAGCTTTGGCTGTATTTCATTATAAATGGTAATGGAGGAGTGGTTTCCGTTTATTCTCACAGTTGTCTGCATTTTTATATAGATTGATGACGGTTATAATAAGATCCTGTTTAAGATAACAATGCAAGTAACAGTTGTTGTTGATAAGTCGGTAATGTAATCAATGGGAAGTGTTTGATATTAATACTTGTTCATATATTTATGTTGGGATGACAAGCGGTACGATATGCTTCAGGGGGAATAGATTTTTGCCTTTCTCATAGTATTTTGAAATGATTATCAACTGGCTCGATTCGAACTTGACACAAAGTGTCGATGTTTCCATGCCATAAACCTTTGTGATAAAAAATAAAGTTTTGTTGTACAAATAGTAAAAAGGAGTTGGTTTCTCCAATTTCTCACTCAAGCATATTTTTGTCAATAATATCTTTGATGGTACGGAAAACAGAATCATGTCTTTTATAAACGCAGTAACACTGAGATAATAAATAGTCTTATGAAGGATTCAACGCAAATTCACTGAGTATTTTTCCCTTTGCAATCCATGTAGGTGCATACTCAATGTGTACGTATATACTTATACATGTTTGTACGCCAGTGATGAGAGAAAAAATCATAGTACCCAACAGAATTTCAATGGTTGAACATCCTTACAATGTTTGCATATCTTCAAAATTACGATATTTACTTATAAGCTGCGTTATATAGAAAAAAACTCATATTTTAAGTGATCCCTGATCAATATACAGTTGATGTATAACTTGGGCTAGACGACGTCAAACGTTCTAAAAAGAATGGGGTTTTCAGCATGAATCGCACATGATTCAATAGCGTTGCTCCGACGTTGAGGTAAACAGCTGCGAATAATGCAAATGAAGTATTGATTATGTATTGATGGGAAACGGTTTTACTTTGTTATATTATTTATTGCTTAATCGCTTGCATCGTGGCTGAACAGATTCAACCTCAAAATCTAAAAAATTGTCTTGAAAACCAAGCAGCTCTCCTCAACATTTGATTTTTCCACTTTTCTCCATCGGGACCTTGTCTTCAATTTTAATCTCCATGTTCTTCCCTTCCCTTTTCTGAAAATATTTTTTCATTTCTCTTCCAACAACATTGGTTAAGGTATATGCCTTTTTGTTTGTTCTTCAACACAGTATGTTCGAAAGTTATCAATATATCGGGATGGTAGTCAGTCCAAAGGTCAGCCATTGAAAGATCAAAATATATAACTGATTCAGTAATTTATTACAGTCACCCGAAACCTGTAATTATATACAGTATCACCACACAGTATCGCAAGAACTTTTAAATGGTTCTTAGATGGCTCTAGATTGTTCATCTTGAGGGAAGATCATTGCAGAATGATTTGCTCCCAGGTTGTTGGGTGTTGGAAACAACGTGACAGGAAATGATGAAAAAGGATAGAAGATGTAAGGAGTGAAAGCACGCTAAGTATGAACACGGGCGTGGACAAAGGACTAATCACGCAAAATCATTCACACAAGTTATCCACTCACTATTGGAAACACCATTTACCTTAATGAAATATATTTATTCCGATCTTTACTTTTAGCCCCCCCCCCCCCCGGACAAAAAAAAACAAACAAATATTGACCAAGGTTTTTCTCGAATTCGTAAGAAGCTTATTTGCATCACCGATATTTCATAGGACTACTTTATCATGGACATTGGAGAATTATTTTCTTTTATCTGCTTCGTAACGCCATCTCATATTTTGCTAGCAGTGTTCTCAGGGGCACACGTAGTGAGTCATTCTCGGAATATGGCAAGCCCATTGCAATTTGAAGGATCCTATCACAGGCTCCTGTCATTCCTCAAATATCCTGTGCTATCTTTTGATCCCTTGTTGTATGGTTGATGATGATTTTCTTTTGTGCACGTTGCATGGTTTACAGCTTAGAAGTCAATATCAATGATGAAATTCTCGGGCTGAGCTTCCACTTGGACGAAAACAAAGGCATTCATCAGTTATAGAAAATAGAGACCACTTTCGGTGCTCGCTACCTTAATGTGGATTCACATATTACTCACAAAAGTTGAGACTAAGATACGCATAATTCCACAAACCATACAGAGACAGTGGGAGGCATTACTGACTTATCCACTTAAAAGTCATCAGTAAAAAAGTATCTCCTTCCAAATTACAGTCTCTAAATTAATTTCATACACATGCAACGAATTCATAACGTTGCATGTAGAGAAATCCGACAGCATAAAAGCAGGATGATAGATGAATAGTCCAAGTATCCAAAACAGATTTATATTTTCAAAAATATCAGTTGATTCTGGACACGATTGACAATGGGCATAATTGAGTGTGGTCATAAAACCGTTTAGTAAAAGACCAAGCAAGTAAGGTGATTTTTATCATATATAAAGGCATGATAGTGACGTGATAGTTCGTCAAAGATGATAGTATCACTCATCCTAGTTGGGCACCTGAATCCTGATATCAGAAAACTGGTTTGTTGTAAATCACAAGTCGTTAATTCTGTGAATATTTGTCCATAAAAATATCATCATTTTGATCGATTCCAGAAGTGAATATATCAATAAATGAATGCCAAATATCTGAAAAGAGAAAACTTTTCTTCGATGGGTAAATTATCTTTACGATAAAAAACTCTATTCACATTTGATTTCCCTGGTGAATTAAGGAAACTATTATTAGTTCCTGTATCGTGCATTATTGAATATGTCTGATTTCAATTCCTGCAACAGAATTTCTACGCTTACTAAGTTGTAAAATATTCATTTCCATCTCTCTCATGAATGTATGTTTCAAATTGTCTCTGATACTAAAAAGATTCAAAGATATCATTTCATTTTGAAAATCCAGCGTAATAATAGAGAGATGATTATTTATCATAATGGATCGTGAGCTTTCAACAACTTTTCAGTCTTCCTAAGACACTACACTAAATATGAAGTGCATAAATAGCCAATGAACAGAATTCGAAGGCCAATCAGTAAGTTAATTGGGGAAAGAAGTCATTACCGTCATAAAAAAAACTAAAACAAAAAAAAAATTAAATCTTTTGACGGGCATAAATTGATCATATATATATATATATATATATATATATATATATATATATATATATATATATATATATATATATATGTATATATATATATATATATATATATATATATATATGTATATATATATATATATATATATATAGAGAGAGAGAGAGAGAGACAGACAGACAGACAGACGGACAGACAGACGGACATACAGAGACAGAGACAGAGACAGAGAGACAGAGAGAGAGAGGAAGAGAAAAGTTATTTTTTACTGATCAAGTCCGTTTACAGAATCAACTCAAAATTTATTCTCGAATGTGCAACTGGTCGCCATTGGTTGATTATGAGCTCAATGATCAAAAAGGCTCCATTCAGAGAAAAAGACCACCAGCCATGCCAGGTATCAAGATACACTTTTATCATAGACCGAAAAACAGTCGGAACGTGATCAATCCATTGGATATACTTCTGACATCTGGACATCTTCACATAGTTCTCTTCCAAGCTGATTTGATAGCCATAAACATTTTTCAGTGCCTTTATCCCTGATATACTTGCTCCCAACTCTCTCTATCTCTCTCTCTTTTTTTCTTCCCATCTCTCTCTCTCTCTCTCTCTCTCTCTATATATATATATATATATATATATATATATATATACACCCGACACACATATATATATATATACATATACACAAGCACAAACACACATATATATATATATGTACATATATATGTGTGTGTGCGTGTGTGTGTGTGTGAGTGTATGTATGGATATATATATATATATATATATATATATATTAGAAAAAAGTTATCATTTACATTTATTGTCCACCTGCACTTTTTCCACTAAGCATTAAAGCAACGTGAATAAAAAGAAATCCCAATATAATTTTGAATACTGATCACACTTGCAACACATCAGATATATCTATCATGTCAAACTTATGAATAGTGATCACAAGTGAAATAACCAGATGAGGCTAATTCCAAACAAAAAATATGAAGGTAAATGAATACAAAAGAACTTAACAAAAGAAGTTAATCCACAGAAAGTGGATGAATGAAGGGAATGGAATAAAGAGAAGAAACATGTAAAAAATGAAAGATAGATAGTTGGCTCAGACATTATGGTTAGTAAAACGGGAAATTGGACTGCTACAGGAATTGAACCTGCTATTATGTTAGCGACTTGAACTCAGCATTACAATAACAATCTAACTGAACAGCCAACGGTACTTCAAAGGCTCAAATGACTGCTTAAATGCCAAATCCGCATTTTTTCCTTCACTATTCATATCTTGTCTTTCTCAAGGCGATCTATTATATAATTAAGAAATGGATGTACAATCCAACATATTTAGTTATAAACGTGTTTTATAAATTTGAAAAGCTGGGAAAATGATTTCCCGTTATTAAACTTTGAATGTATTATTTTGCCAAAATAACATAGATATAATAAACATATATTACAACTAGTTTGGTGTTTTTTTATAGTCCCCAACACACTGAACATTACGAGTATTATAGCTTATCATGTTTTATTGCGTAAAATGAACACATACATAACATTGATGCAAAGATTATTGAATGATACGTGGGTAAAATGAGAAATTCTCTGCATTGAGGGTTCGAATAAGGTGAAAAGAGAGAAATACAGTATAAAAAGTTGATAACAGAATAGCATGAGACAAAAGAGGAGAAAAATTAATTAGAAGACATAAAAAGTCGATGGAAACCCTCGAATCGGTGGGGATAATAACCTCTTAAATTATTTTGATGATATAATTTTATTTTTCCTTGGAAAACATCTGCTTCTCTAAATGCCTAAAAAGGGAGGTTCATCTCTTTTATTTCACGTTACTTTGCTCTCGTGCAATAGTAATTGATCCGTCTTGCATCTACACTCATTTTCAAAAATCTTAATGGAAAACCTGATAAATACAGTGGAATTTTACTATGATTGAATAAAGGAATATACATGGACAACCAAGTGGAGGCAGCATAAAGATAATGACAGGTTTATTTCCAAATTTCTGAAGAGGAAAGAAAGAAATGATTGAAGTCGATTTGAAAATTATGTAAGCTCAGCGTACAAAGACTCGTATGGCAATCATAATAATTGTATTCACTCAAGTAATAAGCGTATATGAATTAGATATATCAGAATAGTTTGTTTGGAACAGTTGGTGACGGAACAGACCAATAGTAAAGGGTTAACTCCCCATAATATGGTGAATATAGTTGTTGTTCTTCCTGTTATGGTAGACAGGAGTCCACTTGAGAATAGTTTGTTGTATAAAGAATATGGACTTAAAAAAATTCCTCAAACATCTTCAAATACAAACTGTTCTCGTTACGTCCGGTGGTGAATAAGCAAAAAATTCCTTGTGCACAAAAAAATACTAAATTGAGTGTGCATGTTAGTATTATGACCAATTTTTTTTATAGTTTTATTCATACATAATACAAAGTACATTGATATGAGTTACCTAACATGTCGGTTTATTATTTCATTGGAAGAACGAAAAGAATAATCGATAATTAAGTATATCAATACCAGTTCTAACCATCCAAATAGTATAACAAAAAAGATCCCAAAATCCATAGAAACTACATCAACGTACCTTTTCTCAGATGAAACAATATATTCAATAAGAAATAACAGCATCATAGCCCTAAATAATACTGTTTCCATCCAAACAGACCGTAATTATTGTAAAAAGGTTAAACAATTAGTAAGGAACAGAGAACCAAGAAAAACAAAAATAGATTAAAGTATCTGGTATACACCACCATTTAACTTACAAGTAAAAACCAACCCAGGTAAACTATTCATTCAATTCATTGAAAAAAACCACCCACAAAGCAAAGTATTTAATAGAAATAAATTGTAAATTAGTTTTAGTTGTACTGAAAATTTCTGTTGAATTATCACTGAACACAACAATGAAACTATTCGAAGTATTAGAAATGAAGAGAGCACAAATACAAAAAAAAAATGACTGGAATAGTCCAAATGAGAACAATAATCCCCACCACAATATAGTTGCTTTATATCTAATATAGTATACCAAGCAGAGATATCAACCGAGGAAAAACCCTCAAAAAGATATGATATTGGAATATCAAACACACCATCCAACTTTGAATAGCCATCCATATATCATCATTAACGAGTGAAAAATACAAAGAAAAGCTCATCTCTATCAGCTCATTAATTGAGATTATATGAATATAAATGAATTGCAAACCAACGGTCGAATGGAAAATCACAAGCTAATAAATGCCAAAATTCTTTTTTTTCTGACTGCTCAAATCACCACGAAAATTTTTTGTCAATACAGAGAGAAAATTACAATAAGAAGGCAATTAAAAACGTAAATATTTGATTGATACCAAGAACTGATACTAGTAAAAGAAAAATACAAACAGGGTATAAAGCTAAGTAGAAAGCTATGAAGACCAATGGAAAGAAACAAAATATCAATATTTCAATTCATGAGATATCACCAGGAACTTGATATTAGTTACTGACTATAGTGCGTCTAGCATAATTGATATAACTTTTTCAAACTGCATTTATATCATTTTTCATAAACATTATTGCTGCTCGAATTCTAAAATACATCGGAGTACATCTTTGACAGTCGCCGAAACAGTTTTCCATTAAAAAAATATGACGTAATCGCTGGAAGATTGTACAGTTTATTTAAATGATTGTCATTTAATCCGTATATTCATCTTTTCATCCTTCAAAACATATGATAAAAACACGCTGGAGACAATATTTTACCAAATAAACATCAAAGAGGGAAATATTGCTAGCGATGATTCAATTAGGCCGTCAAATAAAACAAAAAATCCAGTGCTATTCTTGGTCATGTAATTTTTCCTGTGACTACGAACACAAATTATATTTCTGTACACAACTAAATTTAAAAGGTCTTTATGTTCAGCTTGACGTTGCATAACTTTTGTGAACACTCAAAAACCAGTGCATCAAACGTGATTTGTGAACAGATTTAGCATAACAGAAAACATGATACTATAGTTTTTACAACTTGATGATTTGTCTTTGTTCCAAACATGGATGAACTTCCGAACCAGAGAATATTCGAAAAAATTTTCCAGGCATTAAAAACGACCTCTAGTATGCATACTTTTTTGAAACATGTTTATTCATCACACGTAGCCGACCTTATCCATGACACAGAGAATATTCGTCTCTGTGAGTTTGACATTACCAGGTATCCCACTATTTTGTTCAAAGCTGAAATCATTAATATCTGCTCAAGATGTATTTTTCAGACTGATGATTTACAGGCAATATTTGCTTTCTCTCCCTTCGGTTATTCAGTGATCCATTGCTAATCTCTTCTGCCCATGAATATATTTACCAAAAGCACGTTGGATTCAGTGAGGCACAAAAAATATTAATTCCATCAAAATGAACACCTTCACATCACACAGGTATCTTTGCTCAGGCTAGATATTCAGAAATGACTTGAAGAAAAAATGTCCTACCACAAACAGACTTTCAACACCTTTCTTTCATTTCTTCTCATTTCAACTGGAGATAATATTTCTAATCAGATTCTTTTCATAGTATTTATCAAAATTTCTACCAGGAAATACAAATTCATGATCACCATAATACACACACTGGTACTCTAACAGAACAAATTTTGAATTCACAGGATTCTAAATTGGAAAAAAAATCGTCAACTTGATGAATAGTAAAATCAAGTTGTCTCATGTTTGAAATAGAATTGCAATGTTGAAAATAAGGGTGTAATATTGAGGAAAAGGGGACTATTGAGAGAGAATGGACAAATAGTAACAGTGATTGTCGTATTGATGTTAAAAACGGAAAGGAGTTCCCTTTTAGCCAAAAACTTCCCCTCGATTTTGATCATTACAAATAAGGGGAACAAAGAAACAGAACAAATACAAGTAAAAAAAGAAACATGGTTGGCCAGGTTCCACTGGCTCACAATGGTTCAAAGTTTGATTAATCATTCTCTTCTTCTCTCATACAGCATCACCACTCTATCTTTCTCTTGTACCGTCAATGAATGAATGATATCTATGTATTCTCATTCAGCCAAAAGAAAAATTAAACATATCCAATCATGAATCGAAAATCCCTAAGATCATACGATCTTCGTCTAGTTTGCATGAATGAATTGCGTGGCGGTAGAATAGGGGAGTGTTTTATATTTAAAGTGTTATTCTTTGAAAAAAACAACCTTTTTGTATATATTCAGAAATGGTTTTATCTAAAATATCAATGAAACTCGTTGCAGTCATTTTCATAAACTGCAAAGCTAGGAAAATGTGTCAGATTCCTATAGTACGGACGACTTTACTGCACGACGTGATTTATTCAACAAACATGAATATGATATAATGAGTCTTCTTCGTATTTTTTTAGGGTAGAAGCAATTGACAAAAAAACAAAACAAACTCGACTGCATTTTGTCATCATGAAAAAATGATTTGAAAATATTAATAATTCTACGGAGAAAGCACAACAATTTTTAGTCATGGGTTGGTTCCAACTTACAATGCCTACCCTTGATGGGTATTTTGGCAACAATCGACCAATATTTGCATCAATCATTTCCATATTGATATATTTTACCTTAATCTACTCTTGGGTATATATTCATCTCTTTTTTTCGTATCATGTATCTAATCCCAGGGCTTAACATAAATGTCATCAGCTATTTGTAAATATTTCGGAAACTTTCCCGTATGAATGTAAATTGATTAATGTAGGTAATTTTTATTTTATATGAAAATACAATTTGATCGTTTTTCTCAAGGAAAATTAAGGGTGCTCAATTTACTTTTACATTTCACAATAATATGTCACTTGATCAACATGAATTTTCATCTCAATCAAAGTTTTTGAGTTTTGATTAATCTATGGAGACTTTGACTGAATTTCCATTACAAGAGCAATGTTGGTGAAATGATGGTGATTGGTAAAGTTGGCTGAAAATCATTCCAGACATCAACGTTTGCCAGGAACACAGAATCAAAGCTGAAAATATTACTGAACATATTCAAAGCAAAAAAAAAGTCATGTTTTAGAATGGAGGATGTTTGGTTGGTTTATTCTCTTACTAGTATTTTGGTGAAATATGTATGGTTCTCCGATGTTTTTCCATCAAATACGAAAAGTATTTAATTTGTCAGATACAGCAAAAATGATTGCACAAAAAAAGGGAAAAAAGTTGCTTTTTTTCAAAAATATTTTATAATCTAACAGACCGAATCAAGAGTTTTAAAAAATCTGCGAGTAAAGATACTAATTTATAAATCAGATTATGTCAGCAGATTCTTTGGTATTTCAAATTTTGCATATTAGTTATATATAAGGAACTCTTACACATGCATATTTATACACACATATGCACACACACACACATACACACACAAACACACACACACATGCATATATACATATATATATATATATATATATATATATATATATATATATATATATATACATACACACACACGCGCGCGTGCACACACACACACACACACACACACACACACACACACACACATATATATATATATATATATATATATATATATATATATATATATCGATTTGTAGCGGTCAAATTTGAACAAAAAGACATTTCCAGCCATTTAAAAAGATTGACGACACCCATTATAGATAAACACCCTGATCTATCAACTTCAGGATCTGGAATATTTTTCTTCCCACAAAAATATTTCCAACGCAGCGAAAAACGCTTATAAAGCAGCCCTAAGAAGACGGAACTAAAAAGAACGAACATTCACACCAAACAGAACCAAAAAAAATAGTGGGAAAAAACATGTTGGTAAGACCATTCCTCAATTAAAAGAAACATAAAAACGAATGTAGCTAGAATATTCCTTGAGATAATCAAAAAACACTCCTCAGCAAATTACATTATGAGAGCCGATGAGGATTGTTTGATTGAATATTCAATTGTTATGAATAGATATTTTTCTTTTATTCTTACATACTCTTATACGTATGCAGGTGTTACAAACTAACTGTTTTCGTACGCCTAAATGATTATATAAACATAGTCAATCCATGTTGATGCAGATCTACCGAGGAGAGTCTATTGTTATCATTCGTTTGTACTTTATCTTGATTAATAACGATGTCATATCAAATGGATGACCCTATCAACATGCCAGACTGAGTCAATAATGTGGCTCTGCACTTAACAATATCTAAATCGGCAACAGTAACAAAAGTAAGTATATTATCAGGTTTATCAAGCAAGCAGCCGGTGTGTGAATGATATATAAATACATAGTTTTAATTGTTGAAGCATATATATATATATATATATATATATATATATATATATATATATATATATATGTATACACACACACACACACACACACACACACACACACACACATATATATATATATATATATATATATATATATATATATATATATATATATATATATATATATATATTCATATTCATTCATTCTCTTCCGTTGGAAAACAGAGAGAAATTTCCAAAGAAAACAAAATTATCATAACCTGATACGATTTGCTATGTCTCATCTTTTTATTTATGTCCTGTTAATCGCAATATGTCTATATCAGACTGTGTTGGTTCACTGCAATAAATCAAATGATCTCGATAACAAATGTCTTTCAGGTTCGCCTGGAGGCCAATCACTTTGTTACTGCAATGAAATTGGATGAGTCAGCATATGCAGACATACATCCAATCTCTTTTACCTTATCTTTCTGTCTCATCCGAATTTCTATTCCCATCCCCTGCTTTTATCTCAATCTCCTATCCAGCTCAATTCCACCTCATTTTGTTTTCTTGCCTAGCTCTATCTTGCCAGCAGCCTGAATTTATTCAAACCTACCATCAGGAGAAGATAAGTTTACACCCAGAACCTGACTAGCAGCAACCAGCTTCTTATTCAAAAACTCCTTTCCTCTTATTCGAGGTCTCATGCTACAGACAGAATGACCCTATCAAATTATGCAAAATTCGACAAAATGTTTTCCAATCGTGCTGAAGTTGAACAATTTGATGAAATCTATTTTTGGCCACAGCACTTCTTTCCTCTTCATTACCTGATACTAGACCGCTTTTCATCCGTATCAGTAAAACGAACGAGCTCAACAACAGCTGTGGACAGGGGGGGGGGTATCTTGAAGCTATGATGCTTCACTGCTTTTGTGCAGAGCAAATTAACGACCGTTCGATATCTGTTAACCCCTGATAACCTAATTCCATCTTATAATCGGTTGAATTAAGTTGACCTTCACCGGAGACTGGTCGAAACCTTTCGTATCTCTTACGCAATACCTTCCACAGTATCAATAGTGTGTAGAATATAGGATATCCCAAACTAATGGAAGCTTTCCTGTCATGGTAGCCTGAAATTAAAAGGTGAACTAGTTCTATGACCTATCTGATTCAGCAGACACATATTTATACACAACCACGCACATGCACATGATATTTTAACACATATATGCACACAACACATTCACACATATCGTCCATAGAACACATACTGGTAGTAGATCAATTTTCTGGTGGTTATAAATACCAAAAATGTGTCCTGTAATCGGTAGATTCATAGGAAAAATCACTTGTAAGAATAATTTTGCAAATTAATTTTTTTCTCAATTAGTTGATTTATTTTGCACTCACACCTGCTATTAAAACTAAATTTATGTCTCCATTCAGTAACTTAAAATCCTCTTCAATTATTCGCTCTCCAATCTTTTCTTTTAGTTATTGTGTTCTTCAGTAAAAATTTGGATAAGTTCTTCTCCAATTTTTCTTCCCCATGAATCTCATTATTTATTCACTTCTCCTGGCATGATTGAATAATCCACGTGGAATGGCGGAGTAGGGACTGGTTGATTCCCCAAAGTTTAATTTTATGCCTATGATCCCATTTCAGGGCTCGTAACTCTGTGCAGAAACTATTTCTACTACAACACTGAGTTCCACAGGAAAGCGGCGAAATTATCAAACCTGTACCTTAATATCTGCTGTTTACAAAATGTGCAAATTGTAACTGTTTGATTGGAATTCTTATGAAAATACGTGTAGAGGTTTCAACAAACAATTAATAGAAAAAATAAATGCTTTTTTAGCCAAGCGTAAGTACCAGGCCTCCACTTTTAGCAGTACAAAATAATTGAGATTACTTCCATTTAGATTTCCATTCAAATTTTGAATTATTACCAATAAAATTATCGTAAAAGCGATCCTCGAGGGCTGTTTGTTGGGCAACCAGTGCAAAGAAAGAATTAAACTTTACACAAAAATAATTGCACTACTGAAATGCATATCGTGTTAACCTTATTATAACAATCAGTATGGCTTTAACTGAATCCTACCTTCTAAAAATTACAAACAGACCATAGTATTACTGAGAGAACACTCAATTATTCCAGCCAGTGTTAATATAAATAGAAAGGATGCTAATCGTTCAGTTAATCTTTTGTAATGCCATCCTCCCGACAAAACTGACATCCTTACAGACTACCTATCAAAATCCTTACAGATTGCTCAAAGCAACCCTTATGGTCTGCACAGCAACACGTTTACTGATTGTTCACTGACCCCCTTAAAAATGCTAAATAAATGCTACCAGTAAACAAAATTTAGAAACTGTTGTTTTTGGAAATCGTGTTTGGGTTTGGCAAAAAAGGATTTTTTGTAATCGAGCAAGGATTTCATCAATGCAAATTGATCATGTATTTATTTTCAAACAACTTATCTATCACAATAGTATTATTAATTCCACGTGACCATTGGGTTTGTGTAGCAAGTAGCTATCAGATAAAATCATCGTTGCATCGAGCTGTAAAATTGGACTAATGAACCCAACAAAAGACCCCCACGACTGCAGCATGAAAAAAATGCATTGATAAAAAAGCCTAGTTTATACATGCTATTTCTTTTTTGCACTTTTCCTTCCCAAAGCATCTATCAGGCAATTCTGTCAGTCTCTAACCATAAGCAACACACACACACACACACACACACACATACATATATACACAAACATATATACACATATACATACACACACATATATGTATATATATATATATATATATATATATATATATATATATAGATATATAGATATATAGATATATAGATATATAGATATAGTTGTTTCGATTTCAACAATTCCATATAATAGACTACATCCATAAACCTCAGAATACGTCTATGCATGATGTAAACAAACGGATAACAATCGCACACATATACACATACACATACTCACATACACACACACACACACATACATATACATTTTTTTATATATACATACAGATACATAAAAGGAACATCTGCTGCATCCAACTGTATGGCCGAATTCCTCTGTTTGCATGACTAAAGATAAATCAAATATCCCTACCAATTATCCCACATTCACAGCTCTCAAATATTCTATCCTTGTCCATTATAAAAATCTTCTTTGTATCCACGTGACATTTGCTGTAACTAATGACACTGTATCTGCTTATTGATAGGAATAAGCAAGTATCCCTCTCATTTCCTACGTAATAGGCTTGTGAAGTAGGGTATCGCCAATCACCCTCTTGTTTTTTGGGGGAGGTTGATGTCCAACTATTGGCCATTGAGCCTGAAATATTTCTGAATGATACCTACCTAGCTAGAATGACGTTTGAAGTATGTGCCGGAAAGAATCGATATCCCCCCCCTAGGGACCTTGATGTTGTAGTCAGAAAGTGAAATGCAATGTAGAATGGAAGGATATACAGCGTTCATTCGATACTGTGTACAAGAATAGGGAGTCTTGAGCAATGACAACCAGGACGTCTCTCTTAATGATAATGTCCGCCGTATTGTTCACAATGTCCATATCGTTTCCAATCTTAAAGCTGCATTTGAAAGAAGGGGAAATAATGTAGAGAAGGGAAGACAAACATCATAGTCAAAGTTTCTTAGTTTGCTTATTTTAAAAAGCTTAAACCAGTTTCTGAGTCATCTGAATAGAAATGTGTATGTGTATATCTTTAAACTGTTTGTTAACATACAGAACACTTATTTCTTTGCAAGTTGACTTAGAATATTTTAGTCGATTGGTATTTAATTTGTTATCTGTGATTCTATTCATAAGAGAGGTTAACACTATGGTTTCCCAATTGCAACCTCAGCAAATAATAGCATAGGTGTTGTTTCAATGTTGCAAAAGATGTTGAATTACGTTTCAAAGGTTTAAGCACGTATAAAATCATATGATTCCCTACAACGAACAAATAGATGAATTATATTTGTATATCTTCAGTGTACCCGGCTTTTGTAAGCAGCTCTTTTTAAAATTATGATATCAGCGTTACCTTTCAGATATTTGGGGATATATGAGAATGCCGCTTGTGTGGTCATGTGATCATTTAATATCAGGATGTGGATTTCTTTTTTTCAATTACTATAGCATCGAAGGGGTGTTGATATAAAAAAATTGGATGATTTATAATTTCATCAAATTTAGTGTTTCTTCTTAGTAATTACTGTGTACCTAAATATGTGGCTTTTGCTATTCCAGTTATGATCAGATAAAGGGATAATTTGGTTTTAGTGTCTTTTTGCCGTTGTTTAAAAAAATTTTTTTTCAAAGATTGAAGTAGTATATTTTGATATATTCATTATATATTCATTGATCTCCAGCGCTGGGATAAACTAATTGGTATAATGTGCATTGAGTGTTTAGAGTGATATGAAGAAAACAGTATTCGAGGATTACCGTCGATTTATAGAGTACGTCGATTGAATTCTTGAAAATGATCTTTTATGATTTTGCCAACTGAAAATGATCTACATGATCTATTGTGGATTTAAAGTTTTATGTAGATTTTACTATGCTAAGTAGATAAAGAATTCACTTTTTTGAGTTAATCCATATCAAGGAATAAAATTTCTGTGAATTCAATTTAGAGAATTCCCGACCTATCAATACATAACTGTTTTCTGAATCAGTAAGAGTTAATGTTGCATATTTCATGGTGAGTTTCGTCCCTGCCTGTCTTCTCAAGATCGATTTGAATAAGTTATCAATGAATTTCAAAGAATAGACTAGATTGCATGGATGACGGCACGGAATTATTTTAGAAACTGCAAGATAATTTGTTCATTGAAACGGTTAAAAAACTTGAATGGCAATGAGCTCTACTTGCTCAACATAAATGAAGATATCACAAGACAGTGCAGTACATAAAAGGGGAAATTTTGAGTCCGATAAATAATAAAATTTATAAGGAACCATGAATGGCAATATTGCAATGACGTGAGAAATTGCAGGATATCACACAAAACCCCTCGAAGACAAATACATACTATGGTGGTACGAGCTTGATAAGTTCAGAAAGACCCTGAAAGGCGGCTCCTGCTATTATTGCTGCTGTTGCTTTTAATAATGATGATGATGATGATGACGACGACTACGATGACGACGAGGACGATGATTTCTAACACTAAGATCGTTGTACAATTGACAGTAGTTTTCTGTACGCAAGGTGATATTTGACAACATTGACTTGTAGTGGGCTTAGTCCATAAAGATGGTAACCCCCCCTCATAGACTTCTTTAATGATGATTGGATGAACTGCTGATAATAAATTCAATACCACACCTTATATTTGTTTTTGATTCTTTTATTTTTGAAGCATGATGTTTTTGTGGTATCAAGTCGAAAGAATTCAACAATTTTAGCGAATATATATATATATATATGTATATATATATATATATATATATATATATATATATATATATATATATATATATACATACATATATATATATATATATATATATATATATATATATATATATACATACATATATATATATATATATATATATATATATATATATATATATATATATATATATATAAGCAAAAAGCATGTGAAAATCTCTATGGAACGATGACAAAGGAAATAATTATGATTGTACAAAAAAGAAAGTGAACAGTGAAAAACCTGGTTTTGATGAAGCAGTGGAAAAAAAAGAAAGAAAAGAGGATACACTGAGATTCATGATAAGAAATCACCAGAAAAAAGTACCAGGGAATGAATAACGAAAAAGTTAAAACGGAATATTTACAAATTTAATCGAATCTTATCTCCGCACTTCATGTTCAACGGCTGGAATAAGGGAAAAAAGCTGTTAAATTAATGTTTTAGATTTTATATTCAAATTTCCTACTCAGAAGGGCGCCAGCAATCTGGTGTCTTAGATAGTTGGAACAAAATCTTCCATTGTTGGAAAATTTACTCCTTGCCCAAAATGCAACTTCTCATTCTTTGCAACACTCTTTTCTTTAATATTTAAGAATAATATTTGACAGGCTTTGTTAGTAAATCTTTAACTATAACTTGCCTTGCTTTTTCCTGCATCATGAAGACATCAAAAAAGGGAATACTTTTTGTAACAGTTTCAGTTCATGAGATATCTCGAATGGGATTGATATTTTCCGGAAATACCACTTATCAATCGAACTTATCATCACTAAAACAGAATATACCAAACGTTTTGGTGGAGTATCAAAAATTTAAAAACATTCATATACAAATCATCTACTTGCATACTATAAATTCTAATCACACAGCTTAGGATGCACTCAATTAGCTGCTGAAGGCTCAGGGAATTTTGGCCTATAAAGAATTCTAAAAACGTTCCCTTTTCGCTACTACGACCATCTGACAATGTTCCAGATTTTACACGATTTTAGTTGTAATGAAGGTGAGGAATTAAGTCACATCCTCTAAATTGGCCTTCAGTTTGACAATGAAATCATTCTTTCTTAAAAAGCTTATCGTTATTCCCTACAATGCTCTTTAACACGAATGGGATGTTGAGATTTTTAATTGGGTAATCATCGAAATCTTTTGAAACACATTGATCATGCTTTTTCGTTTTTGATTAAACATGCATAATACTGTGGTTGTACCATTTGGTTCAAATGCAATTTTATCTGATTTGAATTGTGAATATAAAAATTTTCTTATTTCTGGATATAAAAAAGATAAGTTTTTGAAATTATAAACTTTCATTCACATTTTTTCTCCCTTTATGCTTTCTTACTTTGGGGTTTTCAACTCGTTTATACAGATGCTATTTTTGTCTCTTATCTTTTAAATCTTTATTCTTTTCCCTCGCCTTTTTTAAAAATCTATAGTTTTTTTTCATTCTTTTTTTATACATCTCCATCTCTAACCAGATATTTATCAAACTGGGCTTAGTATGGCACAGTAGCACAAAGTGCTGAGCCTCCAGTAAAGATCAACTCAATAGACTGTTAGAGCAGTCAATTACCTTTAAATGACTCGAACAAACCTAAGTAGAGAAAACTAGGGATAGGAGAGTTGAATTGATCCACGGTGGGGCGAAAACATGTCATATCTTGATCTTTTAATTCGTCCTTGGAGTATCCCGATTTGAAATTAACAAAATGATAGTTTTCCAAACGCAATGTCAACTTGATCCCCTCTTTGGATATCACACACTGATTTCAACGTCGATTCCACACTAAGGAACAATTTGCAAAGATCATTTCAAAGGTCACAATGCACTGTCTTGCCAGGTTCCCCTCAATCTTGTCTTTATTTTGAAATCCCCTGTAAAAAATCGAAAGTTGAAGAGAAGAAAATGTTACCTAGGGGATTTTCAGGTCGGAAGACTTGGTTGATGCGATGCTCAGCCTCCGATCTCTACACAAAACGTAGACACTGCTTTGGTCATTACGGCGGGAACAGTCACAGAGTACAAAACTCTATTCATTGGCATATCACTGACTGTGTTACCCAAAAAGGTGGTACCTATTTACTCATCCGGAGTAAGGTCCCGTGTAATACATTGACAATTTAAATAAAAACTAATTCTCAATGATGTTCATCTCATTTCCCTCATCATTTTCTTTTCTTTCCCTTCCTTTCCAACGTTGAATCACACTATCTAAAAGGTTTGTCATGTGAGTTGACTCACTATTCCCGAATGTATGGAGAGGATAATGAAAGATAATGGCCCGATGACAGATTGAGCTGAGTCTTTTCCAGCGATAGAGATTGGGCTAACATGAAAGACTGGAAATGACATCTGGAGCTTTGGACCTATTTCAACAGAAACCCTTTTTTGTCTTTCAATTTGAAAAACAGTTGATTAGAAGTGATGTGTGTTATGTATGGAGGGCATCGTCCTACATTTTGAAGAATCAGCATTCGTGGCAAACGTTTAATTTTCAGTCTTTGTTGACCCTCTCTTTGCTGACATTTATATAGTTATTAAATATCACTACTCGTCAAATCTAATTTAACACTTTGGGAAGTTTGGCCTGAGCTGGTTGCTAAACATTTAATTCTTATCTAACTCTCTATCCGTAATTTATCTTTACGTTATTTTATTTTATTTTCCCATTTTCTCCTCAAATTGTATTTTATTCTATTTTTTTATTTTTCAACCAATACTTTCCTTGTTCCTTTCTCCATTATCCACACAGACAACTTTTTTTTCTTGTTTTTTTTACGACTCTTTGTCAGCTATTATTTAGAATATGGATCAAGAACAGATTTTTATCCTCAATATCATTTACGGAAGTGCATTATTCTTCTATATTCTGGATGTATCAATACATTAAAAAATAATCTGTCCCAATTTTAATTTGAGCGATTATCTGATCGTCTAGTACAGCAAACGCGAAAATAGCCTTTTGTTTTCACTTCAAACAAGGACGAGAAACGGTAGTTTTTTTTTACTAGCTTTCTCTTTCATTTCAATGTTGTGGCTCAATATGTTGTCCATATAATTAAATAACAAATTCACCCTTGATTCAAATTGAACATCTACCGGAGAAATGCATTTCATATGTCACACACAAAAAAATACCACTTTGAAATCATTGATCAATAGAAACAATAAAACATTGACTGCATCTCCAGCTGAGACAGTGAAGGTATATTGGGTGAAAGCGTACAATTTTCACAATTTTGTATCTGAAAAGACGTGGCCAGATGGATTGAAAAGAAATTATTCATCACGATAAACAATTGAAGGATATTTTTTTTTTGGATGTGTCACAATGTTATATGCATAACATCTGCTCCTGGATTACAGCTAATGCATTTATTAGGAGCCACGATTCAGTATATGTATTTAACGCAGAGACAGTTATAGTAACAATGCTTGGTGAAGATGTGAGCTGTTGAATATGTGATCACCACATCAGTAAAAAAAATTAGTATACACTTAGATTATGATATATTCAAAATGGTAGTTAGTTTAAGACAGTTGGAAAATTCAAATTCACTCTCAAATGTGCATTTTATTGGCATTTTGTTTGACCTTGTCTTCTTAGGCACATATGATAAATGCAATAAAACATTGCATGAGCAGTAAAGCGATTTTATATAGGGTGACCTTGTTACTCATTTGAACCAATCGATTTGATAGTAATCAACTCATACCCTTGTTCGACTGCTCTTCCACAATCCAGCCTGTGCGAGTGAATGAAGTTGCATTAGTCAACTGCAACAACAGGAGCAGTGTTGTATTTTCCTTGCTTTCAACAACAAATAAGTAGACCATTTCCTTTAGATGGAATTCCTTTATGAATAGTTTATTGAAAACCTTCAAATAAGGACTTTATAAATAAAAACGATTGTGTTCCCAATAACTTTCTTTGATTTATCCATGAAGCAAGGAAGGAAAGGTGCTTCCAAGATTCCAAACGTCCGAAGGACTGCTTTTAGTCCTACAGCTCCAAACTGTTTCACATGTCTCAAAATATTCAGACAAAAAAACTGTGGTAGATTCTTTTCACATTTTTTTTTCAATGTCTTTTAATAGTATCAATTTCAACAGACCTCTGTTATTAAGTCTCCTTCAGGGAGGATGCCATTAAAATGATTTTCATTTCATATTCGGATGGTTTTTATAATTCAATAACGAACATACAAAAAATGTACCAAGACCCACAAAAGCAAAAGACTAAATAAAAACTGTCTCAAAATTGTTGGGTCCTTCCACTGACTATTGCTCCAGATGTCCCTATTTTGGCACCACATAGCAAACATTCTTACCCTGTTTATTTGTGATATTTGACATACACATGTACCAGATGTGGTGTCACTCATCAATCTTCCGCTATTTTACTAATAACTACAGGGAAAGACGACGTCATGTCTGCTCTATCGCACTCGGAAATAGAAAACACACTCTATATCAGGTGTACTTGGAACTCAGGGTACCGAATCCATGCCGTTACAGCCATCTGTGGAAAATTTTTGATCATTGATCCAACTGAATTAACTCTTTGCGACATCATTATGTTTTTTGCTTTTTGTGGCTTGATGTCACCACAGAACTATCAATTGAATCCTTGAACAGAATGTGACATTATTTTTCATTTTCAACCCTGATTTCCAACTCATCATTCATAATTGTAAAACACCCGAATAATAGAAGGTTTTATTTTACTCTATTGCCCTTTGCTTTATTATATCGAGCAAAAACATAATTTGTGATAATGTGTTTTGTTTGGCAATACGAACAATATTTATTCAAATTGTTGGATGTTGCCAAAGATGGAATCGAAATATATATATATATATATATATATATATATATATATATATATATATATATATATATATATATATATGTATATATATATGTGTGTGTGTGTGTGTGTGTGTGTGTGTAAATATAAATAAATATATATATATATAAATAAAAAAATATATATATACATATATATATGTATATATTGTAAATTTGAAAAAGAATAGCTGAAATTAAAGGTAACACAGCTCATGGAATCCATCCCTGACCATCTATGTACATACTTGAATATCATTGGAGAGAGAAAAGTGGCTTGTCCATTTTCTCTATCTACATACGAGGCCTGAACTAGATCAATCCATCTTTATTACCACAAAAAATGTGCATTGCCCAAGTTTAACTGGACAACTCCATAGTGGATACGGTAGCGTGTATACAAGAGCAGATACTTATTTGTATGGGTAATAATCAGGACTGAGGCATATATATATATATATATATATTTATATATATATATATATATATATATATATATATATATATATATATATATATATATATATATCAGATGATTTGATTGAATTTCAATGTAAGCCAAAGGTGTTCTAAAGATTGTATACCGAAATCCATATTGAGACGACATTTACACAGTAACCAATCTTGTATCGGAGAAATTAAAATCAAGTTGCATCTTTTGAATTTTATCAATATAAGATCAACTATACTTCGAGTTTTTATTTAGTGCATGACATTAGTATGTGTTTTCTATGCTTCCTGTTTTATACTTGATGGAGCGGTATTACGATGCAAACATGGATTATTTGATTTCTTGTGAAAGGATTGCTTTAATGATTATCAAGTGGAAAAACAAAAGTTTTCCATGCTGTTTAAAGTAGAGTATTGAAACATTGAAATTCGATTCCACCGAGAAAGTTCCGTGCCAAAAGTTTCCAGGAAAAAAAAGGAAAAATGAATGTCTTCCCACTTCTCTTATCACACCATATTCCTTATATCTTCCACAAAAAAATCTATCAAAAATGTATATGATATAAAATACGCAAACATCTTTTAGTTTCGATAGAAGACTTTAACAGAAAAAGAAAAATGTTCACAAATGTCTTGTTTTGGCAGGTGACAAGAGTAATATAAAAGCATCTTAGCATACCATATTATTGGAACAAGAGCGTCTGGGGACATATGAATTACATCACCAGGAAGGAATAACATCATTTCCACATGAAACATTACAGTTTCAAATATTTGCCTTTCGAATGCTGGAAAAACCATGGACATAAAATCCAATTCACTACAGGCCTTTAGTGCTTCACACACCTGTTAACTGTTCTTAGATAAGGTGAAAGAAAACATAGTAAGAACAATTCAATTTACTAGAGGACTCTACAAAGCACGTTTTTCCATCACAGAGGATATGATCATAAAAGCCTTAGTTTATATTAAATCTAATATAAGTTAAATATTGCTTTTTCCATTTAACGCACGTACTCTATGATTCTACCGCATTGTTATTGTGACTTATACTTTCTTTCAACCACATTGTTTTTTTTCCGATTGCAACATAATCCAGGCCGTCAATCTTCGACAGTGGGTGAACAACATGGATCAGAAATAAAAGATAAGTTCTTAGTGGATGGTGGAGTCAAGTTGATATGCGAGTATGTATAATCATAATCTATAATCACCTGACGATTGATAGGCTCACTGGTAGAGTCAGTTCGATCTCCAATCGAGGATATTAATACTGTTTCATTGTGCCATGCTTCAACAATATTGATAAAAAGCTCAAATATACTATTTCAAATTGCACAAATATATTTATTGCTAGTGAGTATAAAATCGTGTAACAATGTTAACTGAGAATATTGTCATTCATCGTTGTTCAAACAGTGATGGTGTTATGAATGTAAAATCTTCCCCTCTGAGATGATGTATATACATCACTAGCTAGAGTTAAAATAAAGGAAGAGTTCCTTACAGCCATACGCCCGATTCCTAAGTATCATCCTAACATTTGGACACATCTTTTCTTCTAACCGGGAACACATTGGATATTTCAAACACTCTTCTTTCAGGTAGTGGATCAAACTTGTATTTGAAAATAAATAATGGTCCAAGAAAGTTGCTAAATACTTTATCAAAGAGGTTTTTGTCAAATTTATCGTACATGACATTCATCAGGTAAGTAAACTCTTCAAGGACAGCTTGAGAGTTTTGCTCCAAATTCAAGTTCAATTAAACACACCAATTCTCATGCAGGCAAACAACTGTGAAAATAAGTCCTACATTCCCCGTGCTTTCGATAATTGATCATATTTCCTCCATGTTTACACATCCACTGATACTTATCACCATATTACTATTGTTAATCTGCTTTTCAATTTATTTTTTAAAAAATGGGGTTATTTCTATAAACAAATAGATCTGAAATGTGTTTCTTGATTTTTTTGATATTACAATTAGCTTAATCCGACAGAAAGCATCATGAAGATGTGGAACAGCATGTTACGATTGAATCACATACGAGAAAAACTTATTTACCTTTAAGATAAACATACAAAATCACGTCTCTCTTTGGTTTGAACACTGTCTCCTGGCATCGGTAGAAAATAATCATCCGCCTCTGTCACAACAGAGAGAAGTTGTTTGATATCTAAAATCAAACAAGTATGATTCAAAGCCAACAAAAATACTAGATTATATCCACAACAATGATGGAAATGGTTTATAGATATTCAAGCTTAAACTATTAAGGCACAAGGTCATATGGAAATGGATGTAAAATAATTGTCGTATGCTAGGTTTCCAAGCTAGGATTCGTCTGACCAATCATCGAACATCAGAATATTTGACTTGGTTCGAACACTGACAATTGAAACTAGTGATAAATATGTAATTATCTCCTCCAAGAGGCACACATCTGTTTTGTAATGTCCTTTCAGTGTAATTAATATCTGTTATATATCGAATGATTAACTGTCTGCTTTCAGGTTATCAATTTTTCTCGACAACGTCTAGTGAATAAAGAAATTATGAATGACGTCAATTGTCAAAATTGATAGCACATGTTTTAAATAAAGTCTGCAAGTTATTGCCTTGAAAAATATTGATTAAGTATCAATCTTGAAATCATTTTTTGCAGACTGAAATTACACAGTGAGAAGGGCTAAGCATTCACATCGTGGCGATATCCATTTGATTATTATTCTATAAGCCTGAGAGAATCTAGTTATATTCCAGGATCTCTCCCCCTCAAATCGTATCATATTTAATAACTCCAGGTATATCTATGCTGGGTAAGCCAAGCATCAAATATGGATGAATATCCTTTAGCAAATACCCTTTTGCTGTCAGGCACAACAGAGTAGCGCCAGGGAGGATATAGAAGGCTTTCAAAACTTTTATCCGGGGATTCAGCAAAATTCATATATAATCTATATAATCATTCCTTTTTATAAAAAACTCGAACCAGGTGACTTTTTTGTGCTGAACTTTTTTCAAGTATGTAACTGAATGGGCCTTTCACGTACCTTATTTTGTTTGCTCCTTCAGATGAACAACATAATTTTTAATCTGTTTTTGAAAACAGATTTTTGAGCATCGTCCAGCTACATACTATAGTAAGACACACCCATACACATGCACATACACACACACAAACACACGAACTAAAATATATATATATATATATATATATATATATATATATATATATATATATATATATATATAAATACTCATTAATTTGAGGGTGCATAAGTATTTATACATGTTTATACATTCTACTGCTTATATATATATATATATATATATATATATATATATATATATATAAATTTGTGTGTGTTTAATGTGTGTGTGTGTGTGTGTGTGTGTGTGTGTGTGTGTGTGTGTGTGTGTGTGTGGTGAGTTTATTCCAGACAGTGCTTGATCCTTTCAACATTAAATTGGGTTTAAATAGAGGTTAAAATATGATGAATTAAAGGATTCACTACACAAATACGTCTGTGTTTCTGTGATATGATCTATTTCAGTGTATAATCGCTCACCGTAACTTGGATGAATTTCTGCAGATATTGCAGCATTTTTGGTTCCCATCTCCATTCATATTGTTACAAAGCAACGAGTACTCAATTATTATTCAATCATATTAGTTCATCGGAAATTCTGAAATCTGTCTTCGTGTCATCGTACGATCATTTTTTATCCCCCGATAGTTTTCTGAAATTTGTCTCAATAATTGTATATTTCCAGACGAACTGTCAGTGTCATCCTCCTTTTATTCCTATTGTTTATAATTCAATTATGAACCATAAGCAAACACATCCCTCTGTCTATCCCAAACTATATCTGGTTAAACATTATCTCCTGAATAGTTATTTGAATTAAGGTAAAGTCTTTTTTTCCTTTGTTATCCGTTTTTTTGTCCCTTTTCTTATCCCAATTTGTGTTCTGCAACCATCTCCCACGTGAACAGAGTGTTGATTGGACGGTAAAATATGTACTTTTAAGTTAATTAGATGTAGATTGGATGTGCAACGCTAGTCAAATATATTCCATAGCCAGCTGTCGTGCAATTAACGTTGAGAATCACTGAACTCATGTAAAACAAACTGATACAGAAACTTTTTTCAGTCACTGATAGAATGAGCAAATAGTATCGATAAATCTCGTCAACTTTGTCTGCTTATCATTCAACTTATATACATCCCCCAAATTCTATTAGGTACTCATGAAATGTCGTTTCCTTCAATGATCATTTTTGAACAGAAACGACAAAAATATTTAGTGAATAAGGCTAGGATGTATATGAAATTTCTGCATTAAGTTACGATATCTTGATATTATTCCCAAGTTAAAGTAGACTTAAAGTAATTACTTTCATAGAAAATTTCTCAAGACGATATCTCAAACATTATCTTGGATATGCCTTCAGGACATCCATCCCTGAATAATGTTGATTCAATGCATTGATTCTTCTGAGCGGTTGAGTCCACTCGATTCAAGGAAATTGATTGATCAAGATCAGGGACAAAAATATCAATGATTGAAATTGTTGATGGTAGATTACAAATCAGAGAGTAAACATATTTCATGATCGTTGCTCCTGCCATTTTCAGAATCTAAATTTATGCACAGTAATGTCGAGATCAGACATAAGAATACCTGAAAATAGGAGTTCATTCCATAATGAAAAATACTTTTCAGATATGAAATGTCCCTGGAAATAGCAGTTCTATTTTAAATTCCTCTGAGATTACATACCTCAATCGATGGATTAATATCTGTTCATCGAGGAATCTGAGATTGACAAAACCAGGTGTCCCATTCAAAACAGGACTAAAAGTTCTTCGTCTGGAGAGCTTGATTAAGAATTTACTATGATTTAAATGGAAGTATGCAAAATGGTTGCCATCAAAATAGACGTCATGATTTTTTTAAACTGCCTCGAATATATATATATATATATTCAAAATATTTGACATACTAATTGATCAAGATTCAATATTGTTACACGGAGCCACCACAGTTTTATTTTTATTTTTTTGTTTTTTTTGTTTTTTCATGTTGAACATAAATTCTGCTTCCCTTATTTTCTTTGCTTTTACATGCAATGGATACGAACAAAATTTTACACCATGGAAAACAGAAACTTGTTTGACCAAGTATATGTGAAATCAAATTCGTTTGTGCTTTTTATTTTTTCATTCGTGAACCTATATCAATGCTTGCTGTTAAATCACCCTAAACACACTGCTTCTGATGAGAAAACCGAAGTTAAGCCATATAGAACCAGACCATAGCCAGATTGATGATGGCCTAAGGATATGAGGTGTGGTAAACAACCAAGCTTCAATCCCTGGTAAAGCCACTCAAAAATTCTGCCCAAGTTGATAACGTTTGCGGTTTGAAGATATTAACTTCCGTTCCTCATCTTGTTTTTCATCTGCATGATAGATAAATCTTACATACTCAATTTTCGGGCATAAATTTGAAAATAATTCTTTAGCTCTAATACAAAGTAGTAATTGTTTCCGAATGGAAAAATAGGTAGCCTTGTTAAATTGTGTTTCCTGTTGTGAATATATTATCTTGCCGAAGTCAGATTTTGGCATTGTTTTTGTTATTGTTTGTTTGTGTTCGTTTGAATAGTTATAATCCTTTCAAGTCTTCTATTTTAATAACTTTCTGGACTATGTTATCTCGGTGCAACTCTGAAAACCGATGGTGCATGACAACTAATTGGTTTATACATTACGTTTGAGAATGTTGATCTCTGAGATATGAAAAATACAGGAAATATATAAAGGATCGTTTTTGTTTTATCAGGAGTTTAATGACGTAAAATCTACTGCTGAAATGGTTTTGAGTTTTAGGCCATGATGCTCATTACTAAATATGAACACCCTCTGGTTAAACATAAATTGACATCTTCTCCTACCTATGGATGAATATCAGGACAGCTCTGAATTGAGAAAATGTTAGTCTGACAGTACACTTACAGCTTTGGAGTCAAATTAGTTGTCCTACGCCAGGAAGAAAAAAAATCCTGTAAAGGGTGTTTATTATTGAAACTGCAGCCAGATAGTTCATTCTCTGTCTCTCAAAAGCGTCTACTGGAATGAATAGGCGAAAAAAAAAATTCATCGTAACGATTGATACAAAAAAGCATCCCATTCAATCTCCTCTCTCTCCAACGAATAAAGGTTGACTAACAATGGACTTGATACTCAAAAAGGACCAGGTTTAATCGAATTGGTGGGAATTTGATCTGTATTGAAATCAATCTGCTGTGCTTTAAAAAGGAAGCATTTCCTTATTTCGGTGGAAGCAGAACGAAATCTTTTCATATGATTCAGTCCCGGGAACATTTATGATGATTTTATAGGTACTTTCGTGGATATATTTTGGTTGATAATTTGTTAAACCCATATTAAGTAACGTCAAACCCGGCCAGTATTTGAATGGGAGACTTGAAATACTTGGTGCTGTTAGTGAGACAAAAGAAGTGAATGTTACCACAACAGCCCGAGCAACAAAAACTGATGCTATGACGAGCATGCAATAATTAACAAAATTGAAAAGTCCTCATAGCATGCTGAATACGATTTAATCTAATAGAAATTGGTTAATCTGTACGACTTAAATACTTTTCAATGTAATCAGTGCATAGATATGTTGAAATAGAAGTGGCTAGTTATTTAAACAAGTATGAAATGGATCAACACTTAAGGCTTCCAATGTGCTCATATACTGTGTCTATACGTTACATTTTGAAATTCTTTTGCAGAACAATGCTATGGTGAGACGAGTTATCTCGTTTATGGCAAAAAACAAAGCAGAGACGTTAGAAAACATTATATTCATATTCTATCGTACATTTTTTTCACCGTCATCTATTTCTCCCATATTCTTAGGTGTTTTTTACTTATACAAATCAACTCTAACCTGCTTATCTGAGGGCCAACATGAACCTTTGAAAAACAGCTGCTTAACAATCAAGTCAGACATTTTCCAGGGTTCTACCTTCAACAGATCTTCAGTCAACTGAAGGTGAAGATGGATGATGGTGGTAATCTCTGTCTGAGCCCCTAAGTTTTGTCAGAGAATAGAAAAATCACAGTGAAGATGTTTTTTATATTGAACAGTGTCCAAGTGAACAGATCGCTTCGCCCTCAACCTGCTTACAGAAGATAGTTCCAAATCCGTTGAACAACGAATGAAAATATTTCTAAAAGTAAATAAAAGTGAACTTTTGGATAGTTTTCACCGGAGTAAAGAAACCAAGGAGATAGCAAGCACATGTTGTATTTCATTTTCCTTGCAGAAATAGGCTTTCAACGATGTTTGCTTTCTTCGTTCGATTGTCCTTATCTGGAAAAATAGGGCTTATAAGCCTCACCTCTAATCACCGTCATTTTCATCGATAATAAAAATCCCGACCTAATGATTATTAAGGCAAAATCAATTAAAATGATATTTTTAATATTTGTTCTCTCAAACCATTCCATTTTAAGCTCTTTGGGCAACGTTTAAAAGTTGGGAATCCAATTAAATTGACTATTCAGGAGAACAGAATAACTTGTTTATTTCAGATTGAATAAGTGTTGGAATTTCACCTCGAACTAATACACTGATTGAGTTTTTGGTTGGCAAAGGATAAAATGTTTCAAGAGATCTGAATATCATGAAACCCATCACGATATCCATGTGCAAGTGGAAGAGCTATTTAGGAAGGTCCGGTATTTGCAAGAAAAAGACATCCACAGAAAACATTTTAGAGTTGTTTGTTCAATTCTAATGCTGGAATTCTTGCAAAATGACTAGCCCATAGCTTTTTGAGTTTCCCCATGGATTTTATAATATTTCGAACTTCATTTTTTCCTCTGGTATATTGTGCTGTCTTGAGATTGCTCCATTTTATGTCGAACACGATTCTCTCTTGCAGACGTTGTATGGTCGTCTGGTAAAGCTAGGGCTTATGGCGAAGTTTTATGTTTCAGCTCCATAGGTGACTGTCTCGGGGATTATTAGTTGCAATAGTTCGATCTCCTTGTTTTTTAAAGTTAGGCCAGCTCTGTGAAAAACTTGCCACTCTAAAGTAATTTTTTTTTGGTAATTCCTCCCTGTCTTGAAAATTTTGAGGACTGGCTGAATCAATCTTGGGAAGTTTGGAAGAACATGTTGGACGAAAAACAGAAGACCCGCCCCTAAAACAAACAAATATTCGAAATCTTAGTTCCACAGGATCCTGGACACATGTCATAAAAATGATCCAAAATATACAATTCAGGCACACAGGAGTTTATTGTTACTTATAAAGATGGATACCTGTCTATAGGACGGATTATCTAGCTGATATATATAATGGACGGTGACATTCTATTTGTTTTTCTGTCCATGAGAGTATTTGGTACGTATCCTTATTTTAGGTTTATAATCAGTTCCAATAATCCAATATGAATATTATTGCTTATTGACATGCACTCCATCTGTTGTTTTTTTGCATTTCAGAAAAGTGGCAGCTAATTTTCAATTTTCAGAACAGAAAATTCAGAAAAAATCAATAACAGCTAAAATAATAAAGAATGATGAGTTTGACAAAATATTCTTGAATTGCCTTTTTATTAACACTTATAATTAGAGGAATAAAAAATCAGAAACGAAGAATGAGCATTCTTAATTATCTTTCTACTTGGAAAAAAACATCAGGAAAAATGAGTGTCCTTTTTTTCAAAGATATTTGCTTCCAGCTTCAAACTTAACAGATATCTGCCTACATGGATTTATTTCTTCTATTTTAGATTTCATTTTTTGTTAAAGAAAAAGATGATCATAACATAGGTATTATTTTCCTTTCATCACTTGTACGATGAAAATTAGATAATGATATTGTAAAATGTAAGCACATGTTTTTAAGAAAATTGTCTCTTTGTGAACCAGGTGCCTCTTGTGAATTTATCAAATTCTCAGTGAGGGAGCAACTCAATCTGACACGATCGACACAAATCTATTGAACCATTTCAGGCACTGTTCGAAAATTTGGAGGCCAAAAAAAAAAAAATTAATACTATAAGTGCTACAACTTGACATTTCACCGTCCCATATCGAGTTGAAATGACAAAAAATGCCCTCAAAGTATGAGGAAATGATTTTGTTCAATTCTTCTCTTCATTTTACTTTTTTATATGAGTAGACGCCGCCATTACATCTGATAAGTGATACCAATCACAATCTCACTGAACTCTATCTGTCTCTGCCTGACACAATCATCAGATATGAATCTTGTCTTTCATTTCCTTCCACGTCTGAATATTTGAGAAAGTCATGCCAAATTTGGAAGAATGCGAAAAAATTAAAGAAACGTGTTTGACCAAATTCATTCTACGACTCACGGTAAAAAAAAAGAATGATGTCTTTATTACATTCCCATTCTGAGTGCGAGTTCTAATCAGGAATCCCTAGGAGAAACTACATTGGAAGAATGTCGGTAACACCTTTAGGAAGAAAAGCTGTTGATGCACTGTATGTGGCGATATCCTGAACTACATTGATGCATCCTTTTTAACCATTAACTTCTTTTTTCCATCTGGCAGTGACATTAATTCAATTTTGAAAGGAAATGATATTCATAAATAATGTATAATAACGAGTTCCAAACGTGTTGTTCAAACACACACACACACACACACACTTATATATGTATATTATATATATATATATATATATATATATATATATATATATATGTATATATTTATGTATATATATATATATATGTATACATACCTATATATGCATATGTGTGATGTTCATGTGTTCGTGCTTGCGTTAGTATGTTCATTTAAGCATATGTCTCTGTGTGTTAGTGTGTGTTATGTATCTGGGAACGCTTGTGTTAGCTGTATGGACGTTTTTGTGTGTGTGTCAGCAAGTATATACATACATATATATATATATATATATATATATTTGTGTGTGTGTGTGCGTGTGCGTGCGTGCGTACGAGTGGGTGCGTTTCGTGTCTAGTCACGATTTCGTTTGCGTGTGTTTACGTGTTGGTAATATATATATATATATATATATATATATATATATATATATATATATATATATATATATGTATATATATATATATATATATATATATATATATATATATATATATAGGAATAGACCACTCTGATGGATGAGGAGTTTCTGTGTAATTGGATATATCGCCTAAATTCACCCCTACTGACCACCCAGTTCCATAGTCCAGAGGTAGTGTATTGGCTTTTTGGTCCGATATATATATATATATATATATATATATATATATATATATATATATATATATATATATATATATATATATATATATTGGATTCTTCCGACAAGGAGCTTGTTGACTTATAGAGCTAAAGAGTTCATGTTGATGATTCATGTCAAAGATGGGTGCGTAGATATAGAAAAAAGAAAGCAACATAACAATCACCCTTTAAAATAGTCGTATGATCATAATTGCATTAATCAGTCATGAAAAAAAAATGATGACCTAGGGAACTATAACACACAATTTATACTATATCGCAATGCATCGTATTCTGACAGACATGTGTTAAATTATCATTTTGATTTTGACATAGTAACCTTATAAGTGTCTCTAACACAGGTCAACTGAGTTGAAAGTTCAACTTATCAAGATGAATTTGTTCAATTCAACAACATAATTCTCTTACTATTAATGCCTGGAGGCAAACATTGGTTTGCTATGACTTTAGTGATTGATTCCAAAAGCAGATTCTAGAACGCATGATTTAAGAGTCTTTTTTTCTTCTTTTTGATGGGAATGTACGTTCACCTGAATAGATACTTGTGATGGCCGTTTGGAAGCTTGATTCAGCGAATCAATTATTTTACTTTTGCTCACAATATTATTATCAGGAGGGGAAATCATGAATAAGATGGTAAAAAGGTAGCAAAAAAGTGAAGGTTGCTGATCATGGCTAATTTTGGAAGCCGACTAGAGTTTGCATTGGAAGTTACCAAAACACAAAATATACGGGGATTTGAATTTCCATGAAGAAACCTTCAAAATATGTAGAACAAATTATTATGAATTATGCTTCGCAAATATGTGGATGGAAAAACCAGCCACATGAATTGAATCAAAAAATAAACCTGCGTTTACGTATAGTCTTCAGTTGATTCGAAAAAGTACTGAGTTCTATGTCCACTGATTTCCTTATCATCCTACATCTATTCAGAGAAACAAACGATAAAAAGACTGCTGAAATACATATCATAATGAGATAAAAACCTTTATATCCATATATCCAAGTATACCGATCAGTCCTGGATATAGCTTTGGATTTTCATGATCAGATTAATTTATGCAGCACACTTAGGAGATAGTTAGAGTTTTCTTTGTGCTGAAGCACATAGAATGAGGATTACTGACCATCACTGTAGTTTTAACTTCCCATGTGATTCTTAGAACTGAGCCAGCAAGTTGAACAGATCTTGGGCAATAACAGAAGTGTAATTCCTGACAATTGCGAGAATGTTGGCTGACGAATTCGTCATGTTCCAATTGTTCCAAATTAAGGTCGATAATGTCACGCAATTTTAAATCTCAGGTTTCACCGAAGTTGGACTATTGATTGATTATTGTCAAATTGTTCAGTCTAATTTAACATATGTTCTTTCCCTTCATTGCTCTGTTCAAATTTGAATTTCATGTAAACACGGGAAAGTACAGAGAAAATATAGGCAGGTAAGTTAAGATTTTATCTTCTTTGGAGGAAATTTTTTCCATCCTTTATATTGCATTTGATAAATTCTGTACAGATGGACAACATGTGACTCTGATATTCGGTTTGAAAATGAATATCTATCTTGTGATCAATAACGAAATATATATATATATATATATATATATATATATATATATGTGTGTGTGTGTGGATGTGTGTATGTGTTGGTGTGTTTGTGTTTGTGTGTGTGTGTGTGTATGTGTGTGGGCATGTATGTGTGTTTCAAAATACCAATATAATCTAAAAACTTGGCCTGAAAACACAGGCGTAGATTAGACGTTAACTGTTCTATTTGACGAATATAAGGTAAAAATAAAAAAAAAGAAACAATTCATCACCTGAAAAGTCGTTTGTATAATTTTTCGAATCAAACACTTCATGTTTGATTGATTTCCCTAAGTTTTCATGGTAAACACGTCCTTGTTTGGTCCTTCGATCTTTTCTTCTTTTCAATCGGAGGATTTTGAACTTTGGTTCGAGAAAAAGTTATTTTAAGTTTGTTGCATGTAATATATATATATATATATATATATATATATATATATATATATATATATATATATATATATATATATATATATATATATGGGGGGGTGAAAATATTCTGATCCATTAGTGAGTGGTTTCCAACTGCATCAAGCTATGTTTCATGCAATCAATACCGTCTGTTGTTGATTAGGTATTATCTACGTGACATTTGAAGGTTAATTTGCAAAGAAAAAAAGAGGTTAAGGTCCTAAAAAGCTTCTTTCATCATTTTTACTTATTATGAAAGTCAGAAGCATTCGAGATAATGAATTATAGAAATTGAAATGGATACATTTTTTATTTCTGCTATCTTTACAACAACACCAAGACTAGATCGACGCATGATCCAAAATGAATCATTTTCTTCACTTTTTTGTTTGATGCTTGTGATGCAAGTACATTATCCCAAATGGAACTCCTGTGCAGAGTTATTATCGTAGGAAAACTTCAAGTTCGGACGTTGCCCAACATTTTGGATAACTGGAAAAAAAAAAAAAGATATCGGTGAAAATTCTTTGTGCTTCAAATCTATAAGAGCGTGTTTTTTGAAATATGTTAGGTTTAAAAGAAAATAGTATTTTTACACTTTGAAGATTGGTGTATTATCTATAATGTATATTTGATGCTGAGCTGGTTTTTTACTCCTCTGTTGTCTAATGAATACAAGTTTTTAAAGTATGTAGGTGTTTTCTTTAGTCCAATTCGGTTACTTTTTTGTCAGTGTTTGTTGCTATAATATTTTCTATTATAACCAAGATTCATCCTATCGCTTTATAAAAGTTGTTGGACGTGATTTGAATGTAGACATGGCAAAATATAGCTGTGATAATTAATTTCCAATTCGTCCTATAAACCCCATAATGCGATGTCACAGAAAGAAAGATAACAATGAGCACTCCTATTTCAATTGAATGGACTGCTTGTGATCGTTTGAGATAAAACGCCAGTCATTGGTTAACTGAGCAGATGATGGATTTTCCTTGTCTCTATGGATGCAGAGAGAAATGTTCCCAAAGCCATGATCAATTGGCTACTGTCTATAAACTTTTCATCAATGTGTCTGAAGATTATATTATATTTCAATTAATAGAAATATATTTGGTACGCCATCCTGTTCGGTTGTTATACTTGAATTGCCGTTTGATTTTACATCATGGAGAACTATTCAAAAAATTGGAAGATTTACTAATATAATTGCATTTTACCCCCTGGGTTAAGGAGTGAGATGTTCATCATTATTAAAGGTTTCGGGGATGCTCAACAACAATACTGCGTATCCAAGGACATGAAATAATTTGAAGTAATAATTTAAACTTCTGTATGATGTCACTCAAGTTAATGAAATCAACAATGCACCTTCACTGAACACTCCAACAGTGTGAACTGACCAGAATCGGTTCAATAGGTTTTGATCTTGGAATCAGCATTCATACAGCTTAGGAAATGAGAGACTGCATGACTTTCCAATGTATCTCGAGGGTGTCACGAGAAATGTGAAGTCTTGCAAAGCTCACCAGGTATACTGGGGGAGTTACGAGTTTTGCACTGAGGACAAAGGGAACCATCCCATGAAAACACGAATGCATGCAGTGAACGTGACGTGTATTTGATGGGAAGAACTCGCTATATAGGAACAAAATTTGATAATATTCTTTTATCCAATAGTCATCCTAAGAAGACTGGATGAACTTCACCTGGGGATAGTAAAAAAGAACAAACAATAAGGATGGTGGGATTAGTCTGAACCAACGACAAACAATGGTTAAGGTTGAGTAAGTCTGGTACGAGGAAAAAATAAATGCGACACAGTAAAGATTTACTACTTAAATGAATTTGATCCTTACTGAAACCATGCTGAGCTCACACTACTTACCATTATTTTGATTTCTGTTACAATAAGAGTTCATTTAACATTACACCATGGCAGGTCCCTGCATCATAAATAAATTTAGATTTTGGCAGATGGACTGAGTAGTGGGGAACCTCTTGAAGATCAACTGCTCTATACAAAGTCATGAAATTCTGAATGAGAATTCTATCATAAGATAGATTTTATAAATACAGTCACAACTCGAATTGACTGGTTTTGATTAGTGTGGATTTGGATGTAGCATGATTGTGAGGATTCCGATAATCCTTGTACGGATTAACCGTAGTAATCAAGATACACCTGATATGTATGCTTATGAGTGTGCAAATGTGTACATCAGTTCATTATACTGATATGGGACTATTCTTCTATATTTCTTGCATTTGAGTCTCATGAATGGTTTAATGAAGTTATATTTAGAGATTTGAACCGGCTCATTACCAATATTGTGAATAATCATTTGCATAAATTGAAAATTGTACGTAGATTAAATCAAATTTTGAAAGAACCAAACAAAGCTGGCCAAAGGATTTCAATATATTTGAATAATGAGAGATAAATAAGCTTCAACTTTGGACTCTTTCTTCTTCTTTTTCAACTTTTTCTTTCTTTCGGAACCTTATCAGGGGAATATAACAGACAACAAGTGTGGTTGTTAATAAACCACATTTCACAAGCCAAATTGAAAAAATCGTAGGTTCATTCTCTACTCTTTACCCTTCACTGTCCAACAGTCAAAATAAATAACATATAGTGAGGACGCTGTTGAAATGCATAAACTATTCATAAACTATGATTCTATGACACAATACATCTATCGTATATATATATATATATATATATATATATATATATATATATATATATATATATATATTGTCAGGGTTTCTATTCTATTTTGGCCAAGATTTTGAAAGGCATCCTGGATCTAAGGATTGAATCGTTTGGGATACCTGTAATAGATCTAAACATAGGATATAGTGCGGGCTCGCTCGTATGCTGCTGTACAAACTGTCTTTATTACACGGGTCATATTTTTCCATCTGCTGCTTTGAGCCTCAGCATAACAGAATGAAGAAAAATAGATTCAAAGTGAAAACTCTGTTCCAATTTTATCATTCCATGTTATCTATATAGCATGCAAGAGTAAAAGTCTTGTTCCACTGTATGTGGACACTTGATTTTTCTCTGAGTGAATAACTTTTGATCAGTACTTATTCCCTCTGTTCACTCTCACGTTGATTACTAATATTTGAATAAATGCAAAAAAGTACAAACTCCGCTAAAATAATAGATATTGATATTTTACTTGATGCCGTGGGTTTATCCGTCCATTGTTTATATTGTGATGACTTATTCTTATGAAATGAATGACGGCATCAACTAAATTTTTGAATAAAAAGAAATATGCAATTATGATAATACGCAAGGGAAGGCTCCCAATGGCAGAAAGAAATCAGACAGTAAAAGATCTGACCACTGACCGTACAAGATCTATACAAATCTTTTGGAGTTCTTGAATGCAACACGATGAAAAGATAATACCTTAGGAGGATCAGGAAAATATTACAGATTGAACTAAACAGCAGGAACCTCATAAAAGATATGAATGCATGGGCTGTACCGGTAGTAAGATGTTTGGAACCACTTCTTTGGATGGACAAAGGAAGAACTCCAATCAATGAACCGGTTAACATGAAAGTTTATGACAATGCATAAAGCCTTACACCCTAGGGATGAGACGGAAAAACTATTAGTGAAGAGAGAAGAAGGTGACACAGAGCTCATCAGTCTACAGGACAGTGTCCAAAGACTCAAAGTAGATCTTGAAAAATGTGTTCAAATAAACAGTGGAGGCATCAGAAGTAAATTGTCAGAAGTAGCACAACGAGCAGCCGAAGAGTAGGGAATAATACAGAGCTAAAAGAAAGTAAAATGGGGAAGAATACACAAGACAGATACACTGTGTAGTGGACAAGATATCATGGGCATGGCTACGCAAAGGAAACTTGAAAAGAGAAACAGAATTGCTTATCGTGGCAGCCAACAACAAGTGCATGAGAACAAACTAGATCAAAATACAGACAAACAAGAAGTTCCATCTGTAAAATATGTGAGACTTTTAACCACATAACTAGTGAATATAGTCAACCAACATTAACCTCAATGTATACTTTTGGGGTCGACTGTTTTGGAGAAAACAAAACTTTTATTTTTCAAAATTTCAATTGAATTTTAATTTGTGTAATTGAAACAGAATCCAAACATCTGCTCCACTCTGTGATTCTCAGTACATTGTGTGATTTGAATCACATGACGTTGTAAGTTAATCAACCAATCAACTGCGCATGACAGGAATTTCACATGTTGCAGAGTGAAGGATTAATCAATTGGATTTACGTTTTAATGAATTTTATTATCATGCAATGCACGCATCAACTCGGAATTCCATTTAGCAGGGATAGTTAGCAACTGGTTTTTTTAGCGATAATCCAGGGTTTAAAACTTATAATGTATAACTACTACTCCTCCACACCTGCAACAGCTAATTTGCTAATGTGGAAAACAAAGTTGCATAAAATGTCCTTTCTTTTTCCAAAATTCTCCGATGTTATCATTTGAACATAATTGAGTTCACAAAACTATCAATGACTCCCTCCACCGTAAAATTTTATTTTTGGAAAAATAAATAGTGTGTCAAATATGGAGACCCTAACATATAATACAAATGCAAGTTCAAATGAACATTTCACTTCCTAACAGTTCAGTCGTCATAAATCCGGGCCAAAATGTTAAAAAGAAGTGACTGCATTTGCAACGTGTAAAATTTCTCCCAAGTAGCTGTCTGATAGTATATGGTTGTATATTCATTCCAGCATATATATATATATAAAAATCTGCAAATTAAAAAATGGGTTACTTGAGCAGAGAGCAGATTGCTTTGGGTGAAGATGGGCTGGAACCCCACTGTCGGTAATATGATCGACGATTTCTACCATAAAAAAGAAAAAAAAAACTTTGATGGTTTATATATTTCTATTCTCATGTAAGAATAAGATTGATGATTGATCTGATTTATCGGAATATTCTTTGAGCTGAGATCCTCGTTAACAATAGTTGTCCGAAAAAGAAAAAAACATGATACTGCCGCTGTACATCCAAAGAGGATTTAGGGAGACAAAAAAGTAAATAAGACTAGTTTGCATATCATACAAAATGTTATGGATAATTTTAGGTGATCTGATCATGAACAATATAATTACTAGTTTTCACTGTTCCTTTTGAAATAGCTTGTTGCCTGCTGTTCATACAATGGTTCGTGAAAGGACACAGCACAGGAAGCGTAGCGGCGGGAGTTGGTCTATATGCTGTTCCAATTACAACTTATGTATCTGTGTCTGTCTTTGTTTGTGTGTGTGTGTGTGTGTGTGTGTGTGTGTGTGTGTGTGTGTGTGTGTGTGTGTGTGTGTATTTGTGTGTGTTCAGTGACAGGTGTACAATACAGAGTCTTAATTTCCCAAACAAAACGCTGTAGATCACAAACTAATTTGCAAAAAAAAGATGCTGCAAATTCACCTGCTCACTAAGAAACTATTTGATAGGTTCAATATATTTACACACACACACACACACACACACACACACACACACACACACACACACACACATATATATATATATATATATATATATATATATATATATATATATATATATATATATATATATATACATACTTCAGGAGTGAGGATCAAAAAGCTAATACTTCCAAGGGATGCACGAGCATATAATTCAAGAGAAAAAATGAATTCAGCATGTATATTCAGATCAATCATAACTCTGTTTGTTTATAATACAATCTGAATACGACAGAATGAATATGTATAACATTGCAATCACACAAACAAGAAACTGAATGAAAATATATGCTGCAAGCTTTTACGTTTACCCATTTCTCCATTCTAGCACTTTGGGAGAATAGTTATCAATCGAAATTATCGTTTGATTTTCCCCCAATATACCATCCATTCCTCTTTAGGTCGCATCCTACCTTTCACAAAAAATGTCTTGGAATTCACCGACAATATTTGCAGATACCGTGCTGACAAGCATTACTTTCTTCGAATTCTGTTGGCAGGTGTGAATGGAGAGAGATGGGTTTAGGAGTTGAAAAGCGAAAATAAGATTAAAACAAAATTGAAACGAAAGTTAGAGGTAATACTGGAAAATCCGAGTTTGGAAAAAGATTATTCTCATCCGAACCATTGAAAGAGAAAAAAAAAAAACTTCAACGAACAAAGCAAAAATCCATTTATCTTCAAAGTAAATAGGGGAAACTTTTTCTTCTTCATCGTGAGCCGTACGAATTTTCCAACCACTTTTTTTCCAATCTTGAATGCATGTAAAAGCTAATAGCTATTCCCAAAAAGCTCCAGGAAATCTGATGATTTAAAAGGTGTTTTACACCAATGAAGACGTAACAAGACACCCGTCATTTGATATAAAAAATGAAAGAAAATCACACTTCCGTTATACAAACGCAGAATTTTCTATATTCATTGAAAAGATGCTTAGCTGTGCACTGAAGACCATTACCACAGTGTTCCTCCAATAGAATTCCTAGCACTATGATGAAATATTGGATATTTTGTATCCTGTGATTTTGAGGTGTTAGTTTTACAAACTCACCCGTATGCGCAAATCGACTCCTACAAATACATGCAATCTCTATCGGTCTCTCTCTCTTTCACAAACAGGCAAAAACACGCATATGCACAAACACACACTCACATACACACACATGTGGACGTGTACACCCCAACATATAAACCCATTATCCTAACTTGGAATGCAGGCAACACACGTTCTCTGGCTTGGAACAACAACAAAAAATTCGGATCGTGTTTCTTAATCAAAATGATTTATGTCTTTTGAAGTCTGAAGATTTACCACTATTGTAGTTCCTGTTTCCTTATAGTTCTTAACGATCATTGGTGAAATTATGTATGTCGTCACTAAATTTAGTGTAACAAGACTTTTTAATGAGTGATTACGGTTTGAACATTTGAATGGTGCCAGGGTGTGGAATGCAAATAAACGGGTAAACCTCAACATCAAGGACACGCATATGCATACACGTACGTAAACACACGCACACACACTCTCTCTCTCTCTCTCACACACACACACACACACTCACACACACACAAAAATATATACATATACACAAATATACATAAAACACACACATATGTGCATATATGTATATATACAATTTACTGTAGCAAAAGTTTTCGGTAAGTTGTGATTGTCGGAATATCCGCATAGCAAGTGCAGATCGAGGGAGAATATGTATATGTGGTACGAAACCCCAGACCGACCAACCTCCACAGGTAAAGCACAATATGGAAACCACATACACACGCAGGTGCGCACGCACACACTCACACACACACACACACATATGTATATATGTATATATACTGGCTATCAATTTAAAATCTGTTTGTTGCTAATCCGTCTTAATAGTAAATGTATTTACATGTAAAAAAAAAAAACTGATAGATGTTGGAATTGATTGTATTGTCCTCAGTATAATCCTTTACAAATTTACAAAAATTGGACATCATGTGAAGATTGAATCCAATCTTTTCCTTTTTGTTATCGTATTGTGAGTTTCATTTTCTGATTAAATATTTTTAGAATTCAATGTCAAGTAACCTTATCAGAATTTATTCCTCCGTACATTGAATCCGATTGATGTCTAATCCAAATCTTATTGCGCAAACTTAGAAAACCGATTATATACGAATATCATCGTCGAAATGATAAGAGCTACGTTCGAAGAAGAATATAGCTTTTTTCTCTCCTTTCCACTCGTTAAAAAATAACACTCTCTAACCTGTAAAGGGGAATGCTTACATGGTGTTAAGATCTGCAAGATTATCGATCGAACCACGACTTCAGGTAAAGGCCTGATGGATTAAGTACTCCGATGTAAGGAATCCTTACGTCATTGTGAAATTATTATGATTGTTCAGCCTTTGTCGACGCTTTTACCCATGAGATTTTTCCAGATATTCTTCCCTATTTTGTAAGGACATTCATTTGCGAACAGTGTGTTTTTTTCAGTTGGTCTTAGGACAACTGGCAATATATCTTCCACATTTTTCCTTTCCAAATTTAAATGGAACATTCATTTCTCTACTGTATGCTTTGATTACTAACACACTGTCGCTCTAAAAGCTTTTAACAGGATCAGATTGGTTGTAACTATTTTTTATCAGATTCCGAATTTTTTTCATCCAGTAAATCGGCAGTTTCTTCTGAAATAGTTGTTATTTTGTTGTCAATCACGCTGATGTTCTCTTCTGTTATTCTGTTTGAGCTTGAAGAATAGAGCTATTAAGCTATTAAGAAATGTCAAGTGGTTGCAGTTTATTGAAAAAAATTCCCTGTGTTTTATCTTTGTGCTGATTTTGATTTTGGTTTCTCTAACTCTGTTGGTGCTCCTAGAAGTGACTTGATGCGGGGTATCAATATCTTTGAATATGTCACTTTGGATTAAGTCGATTTCACTCTTGGTTTTGGAAAATGGTGTTTATGTTTCGTAATTGACTAGATGTTATCAAATTAACAAGACTTTTATTTTTCATTCCTCATTTTGGATCAAAACAGTTCATCATATTGCTCAGTTTCTTACCCTGAGCGTTACAATTTTCTAGGATGATGTTAAAGTATTTTTTGTTATCTCAGAATAAGGAATTCATGTTATGTAGCTCTCCATTGATTGCTTATGAAGTTTGGAGTAACCTTTAATGATTAAAAATATGTAATGCTTTGAAATCTGTACGGTGAGACTTGCTACAAAGTCTTAAAATCCTATAACGCCGCCTTTGATATTTTTATCAATGTTTTTTCCCTTATTTTTTTCAGTGTCTGTTTCCCTTATTCTTCTCTGTGACTTTACATAATTTGTTTGCATTTCAGTTTATTTAATTCTCATTTGAGTCTTGTGATTTTCCTAGTACAGTTGACGTCCAATATGATGTTTTCATTCTCATTTATCTTCATTGTCGCGTTTATGTCAGTAGGGAGTGGTCTCATGGTGTAGGTGCCGATGGCAAGTGACATTTTTATCTGTACCTTTCTCTGAGTTGCGTTTTGTTAGTTGCCTTTGGATCAGACCCAAATCCAATGCGAGTACTGAGGCTTGGCCATTCGAAAGCAGTGACTCAGCAGAAACAGGCTGATTTTCTAAAAAAATTATTAACTAACATAAAATCACAGTCTGAACCTGTTCTAATATTGTTCTCTGTCCCCTGGACAGACTATTTAAGTAGAATAAATTATTATATATTTTCAAATTGCCCTTGGTAATTAATTGAGAATGTGTAGATGAGTCATCTGACGGAATGTATATGAGTACACATCAGGGATCTAATCAACTTTGAAAATTCAATATTTAGAACCAAATCATACAATTTATACTGCTGACAGGCAACACAATCAGACCAAGTTTAGACTGTTTTCTCATGTAAGTGAATTAAGAAGTTATTAATTTTTTTGTGCTGACGTAACTATTTGGAAAGAACTGAGAGGATTGCGTAACATAACCTACTTATCACAAAGTTACAATAAATGATGATGAACTATGTAAACTATATTTATCAGCCCTATCTATCGTCTGACCCGTTTCATACTGCATCTTTTTCTGTTCATAGTTATCCTCTCTCTCTCCCTCTCTCACACACACACACACACTCTTTATCTCCCTCACTCTATCAGTCTGTCCGTCTGTCTGTCTGCCTGTCCGTCTATCTGTGTGTGTGTGTGTGTCTCTCTCTCTCTGTCTCTGTCTCTCTGTCCGGTTGTCCGTCGGTCTGTCTCTCTGTCTGTCTGTCTCTGTCTCTGTCTGTCTCTCTCTCTCCCTCTCTCTCTCTCTCTCTCTATATATATATATATATATATATATATATATATTGATCTTCAAAAAGTGGATACACTTAATCGTTCTGGCAGGCAGAAACACTGTTATTTGACAAATCGTGGTTGATCTTAACATCACTTGTGAACTACAACTCTATTCTATGACAAGAGAAAGTGTTGCCAAGATTAACATTCCAAGATTCAAAAAAAAAATGTTGATGTTGAATGAGTGTTTGGAAAGAAAAAGAGAGGACATCAAGAAGGAAAGGAATGAAAATAACAATAAACGGAAGAAATGCTGAAGTGACCAAAATAAAAGAAAAGACAAGGGCAAAAATACCGAGAAAACATCAGATAGAAAATTAATTAAAAAAATGTTTCACACAGATACCATCATTTATATTACTCCTCATTCAATTCATGGATTGAGCATTGCATATTATTTTTTTGTTTTTGTTTTTTAAAAATCTTTCTGACGTATAGTGTCCTGAGTTGAGTGGGCCTTATTCAAAACCATGTATTTACTTTCATTTGGCTAGGTGATTTACAAATACCCATTCATTTCAAATATATACTAAATATCCCCCTAGCAAAGATATTCTTAGATATTGACTATTATTTCAATGGGTTCAACATCATACCGTTTGAGAGCTTATGGTGTGTAGTCATTCTTTATCATGCTGTCTGAATATCTTTTATCAACCACTTTGATTGAATGGTGACTATACTTGTGAACAAAAATGTAAACATCAGGATTTAACGGTTGAAAAGAAAATGCCATTCTGGCCAGCAAAAAAAAAAAATAAATAGAAGATAATTTCTATTGAGACATGTGTATTCGCTAAGCTAAAAAAAAAACAAAATATATATATATATATATATATATATATATATATATATATATATATATATATATATATATATATATATATATATATATATATATATATAGTTCATCCAATGTTGATTGTTCATCGTGAAAGAGTTCCCCAGGATCCACCACATTTCATTCTCATCGGGGTCGTGGAGCGATTTTTTTTATTTTATTTGAGTAGTTCATCCCTCCATCTTATATTTTTCTGCCTCAGTTTGACATGTCATCTCTTGGAATCCATGTCGAGAGACCTAATGTCCATTGATTGACCGTCATCCTTGCAACATGACAAGCCCTATTGTCAATTGAGCTTTTTAATGGATTATATGATGCCTCAGACACCCGGTTTTTTTTTCTGAAATATTGTGCTGTCTTATGATTTCTCCATGTGAGTTTGATCATTTCTCCATTTACTCTCCCACCAGAGCAAAATGCTTCATAAATTCAGGGCTTTCCGAGGGGGAAATGGAGCTAACCATCAAAAGTAGCTCCTGATGACACAACTTTCGTTGCCAAGCAACCATGGTCGCTAAATAAAAATTGCGGTCAAGAAGTTGTCAGGATAATCGTGACCTGTCTTTCTGAGTACAATGGGACAGTGCTGCCCCGGGACAATGGATTCCCCACAGCTTGGCCAAGTAATAGTGGGAGACTCCAAAGACGAATCCAAAGGCTCCCAATATGGATATTGTTGTCTTTATCGAAATCTTTTTGATGTGTGTGTACGTGTGTATGATTGGATGTATGTGTGTATGCGTACGTGTGTGTGTGCACGTGCATACATGTGTGCCCCTCTTCGAATTTTTAATTTTAATGTTCGTACGAGTCTGTTCCAGAGGACAATGTGCCCGTATAGGTGTTCTGGGGTGTGGACGTATGTATGGGTAATCTAAGATGTCAGTGGTATTTAAGTAGGATTTTTTTGTTAGGGGATGCTTTGGACAAGCCTGTGTCTATGAGATGGCGTGTTTATTTGATGCTGCAAGTATTCTTGATAGCAGTCATAATATTTCACCACATATGCTCACGCAAAATCATCCCCAATTTCAATTGATACATAAATGGACTTGTGAATGTGTGAGGGTGCAAATGGGTAATCTGAGTTCAGTTTGTGACTTGGACACATCTTAATGAGGTATCAAAAGATGATGAAGAGTGATTGCCTTATCATCAACTGTACATTCACTTGATGATTTTTCTAGGCCAGAAGAGTGACTATCTTTTAACAGGGTTAGATTCTCCCAGTATCTGCGTATCAGGGCCAAATTTTTGATAACCTGATTAACGTTCTGAACTCACTACGTTCAAAGTGTCTGAGATGGTGTGTGTGTGTTAGTGCGTGCATGAGTGTGTGTGTGTATGTGTGTGTGTATATGTGTGTAATGATATATACTGGGTTGCTATGCGTGCCTGCAGCGCAGTTTGAAGAAATGAAGGAATTGCAACGCATTTTGGGAGGATGAAATAGTAAGGATAAGTAGTGCTGTATAACCGGCTAAACTTCTTTTAGGTCTGACACATAGCATCTGCCCTTTGATAAGAAATAAAATGACCAGGTATGAATTTCGACATTGTTTGTTACAGATGCCAGGAAAAACATCTGCATAACAACCAAAACCATCCAATCTTTGGAGACGTAATCCATGGAACTTGAGATAAGAGAAAAAAATGAAAAAAAAAAAAACAAAACAAACAAACGTTGCGCTTTTCTAAATCCTCTAATGGACGTATGTAATTATATGCAAGTAATTTTTTTTCACTTATAAAAGCAAATGATAATAACATCTGATAGATGATTCTGAGTGTGTTTGTGTGTGTATGCATTTATGTGATTGTATAATCACCGTGTGTGTGTTGTTCTATTTTCATATGCCGAAAATGAAAATGAAAAAATGAGCCTGGCCTTATCTAAAATAATCCAAATTATGTTGAAATAAGTGATACTTTACTTCACAAGGCCGGCACTATCTTATTAGTTATTTGATTAAAATGACAGTCTGATGAAGAATTAGGTCGCAGAGAAAAAGATTGAGAAACACTGTGGAGAGAGAGAGAGAGAGAGAGAGAGATAGAGAGAGGGAGAGTAACGTGTGTGGGTACGTCTACCTCATGAGTATACTACCTTTAGAGAAAAGATGGGGATGACACTTCAGATATATGTGTAAGAGTATTTTTGATGGGACATGCAATAAATTGAGAGAAAGAGAAAGAAAGATGAAGAGGGAAAAAAGAGAGGGGGAGAGAGATGAGTTGGCTGTGATATGACTGGAAGGGAGAAAAAAAGAAACTTCCAGTTGTTGACAAACCGCTTACGGTCAGGATGCGCATCAATAACCTTTGAATTTCGATTTGCCTGTTTAAAATTGGATCTTGCACCCGATAGACCGACACAGCCTGGACTTCTGGAAAGTAGCATATATATATATATATATATATATATATATATATATATATATATATATATATATATATATATATATGATGGATTGAGGATTAAATGCAGAAACAAATTAATGTTTCGGCCTAGTATTGGCTTCTTTAGGACAGAATCATAAACATGTCCGTGTAGCGAATCCTTATTTGATTCTATTTTGAGTTTTAATCAAAATCATCTCGCTGTTTAATGTTGTATCACGCATTTAAGAAAGAAAACTCGTCATATATTGGATATTTTATCAAAGCTTTATATTTCATTTATGACCTGTGTTTTATAAACATGTATGTATCCATATATATATGTGCACGTATGTGTGCACATACATATTTCATATCCCTATTTGATTCCCCTTGTTTTTCTTCTTTTCTTCATTCATCCCCTTTCAGTTCCCAATAAGTATACCTCATTCTTTCTCTACGGACATATAGCTTCCTCAAATGAGTGCATGTAAAAGTCTGTTTTTTTTATTTACTGACTTGCAATCAAAATTTAATGTCTTTACCCTGATTTCATGCAGTTGAATGTCTATCAGAATGAGATAGTTTTTCAATCAAATGATTACGATGGAATAGTGACATTCATATCCAGTGGACCCCAAACTTTTGGTTAGGAGTTGGATACGATGCACTCATTTTGGCTGGATATCCAGAGAGCAGTACTTTTGACGACCCCTGTAAAAGCCCAGGACGCCCATTGTCAGGTACTCATTGGTGCTGACACCCCTAGCTGGTTGGGCTTTTGGTCTGGCCGATCCAGTCCAAACCATTTTTCCACCGTGCTGTATCTCTGTGCCAACCTGGCCCATTTTACTTCACTGATGTCGAAGCATCTCCCGTACGCACTGCTATGCAAGTACGTAACCGTATCTTCACCACAGGCCCCAAACACATGTACACTTTTCGCCGTCATGAATGAAATTGCAATGCTTTTCACTAACCGATTGTCACAGCTATCTATTCTATTCTTTTTAATTTAGGAAACATGCATGGTCTGTCTGTAAAGTGTTTGTCACTGTTAAAAAATAGCCCCCAAATCGAAAAACCTGACTTCTTTGCTCACAAACTGAACCCAGTTTCCATATATATTCCTTGGTGAGATCCGGGCCATGTTGATTCACAAGTAGTTCGAACAACTCTGCTTTGACTCGAACGCCAGTACTGTCAATGAAAAGAAAGCTCCAACCATCTTTTGTCTCTTTTTATCTCTTTTTGCGTATGATCAGATTTATGTTATTATATGTAGTTCATTTTTATCCATGAACACACACACACACACACACACACACACACGTGCGCAAACTTTTCGTTTCGGGAAATAGGTTATTTTTATCTTATGGACACCTTCAGTGTTTATGTAAGTGTAAGTATGTATTTGTTGTTACCCCCCCCTTCTTTTCTTCAAAATACCAAGAGATATTTTTGATGCATTTGGCTTGACGATATCCCGTTTATAGTTTACACAATTATATACTATGTCAGGCTACATAACTTTTAATATATTTCGTAGGTTCATACCAGTGTGCGTAAAAGTTGAGGGCAACACAACATGTAGAAGTTATGTATTGTATTCAAATATGTATTAAGGAATGGACGTATGTGGTTAGAAAAAATGATAACATGTTTTTTAAACATTTGTTACAGTCTGCTGTCATGACACAGTTAATGAATTACATTCCTTTGACAATGTAAATGAAATAAACAATAAAAGAAAAATTCCCTGTATTAGTCCGATTTTCTTTAACTGTTTATCCTATTTACGTTATCTATGGCAAGTGATATATTCACCAGTATTGACGGGAGATCATTTCTCATAAGCTCCTTTATAATGTAACGTAACTCATAATTATAATGTCGGATCACATAGGTTATTTCCTCACTACAAAAATGTTACATTGAAAGATGCAACAAGACCAAGCGTAAATGGGATTGGGATTCTGGTTCGAAGTAATTATCTGGGTTTTTGCATTTGCAGCAGCTGTTAAGCTCAATTGTATGACCATCACTACGTTGAAGTGACAGAGGTAACGGTGGCACATCCGTTTTTTTTTTTACAGTAGCCCCATTTCCTCTGATTGTTTATTTCATATCCATTGTCTAAGGTGAGTGGTACATTAAACAAATAATGACAGGGGATCATCTCGAAAAAGTTTTTATACATATATACGTGTGTGAGTGTGCATGTGTGTGAGTGGATGGGTTTGTACATGAAAATAATAATGAAAGATAATCGTAAAATGATTGTTTGGAACTCTTATCCTGGTTGTCTTCTGCTCCATTCGCCATGTTTACATAAGAATACAATTACAGATCAATATTTACCCTTGAGTTCTTTCTATTCTTTTTTATTTCAGGTCGTTATTTCCACAACAGACATCAAAAACTTTGGATTTTACTTTCACAGCAATGGTGCATTATTTTCTCCCGTGAGTTGATTTGTAAATATCTTTATTCTACTTATATATAGAATGTAAGTATTCATATATAGTTAAAATTTCTATTCTGATACTTCCGATTTTTTTTTATCAATCCATTCTATAGTACAGGTCATACGCTGAAACTACCATGTATAGGGGTACACATATCTGCTGCTGTTATCCATATATGAATTTATTGAGTATACCTAATATATATTTGAGATACATCTACATTGTGTGTGTGTGTATATATATATATATATATATATATATATATATATATATATATATATATATATGTGTGTGTGTGTGTGTGTGTGTGTAGTTGAATGAACTTGTGGCGAGAGATGACCTTTAAAAAGAAAGATTGATGGATATTTTAATGTTCTCTTCTCATATTATGGGAGAAGAAGTCAGTGAGAGAACTATGAAATATCTGGAAAGGCTAAAAATACGCAGTAGAACTGACAGATGCACTGACTGATCGCTCTGTTCAAATCCCCAGAAATGCAGTGAAGCATATTTTGGGAACATGCTATTTATCTAAACCGACTATGGAGTGACAAACAAGTGACATACTTGAAAAGAGTCGCATGCACCCAGAACTGATTTACTATTTCCAGCATCTTCATATTGTTCCTGCAGATCACTTAGTTTGATAAAAAAGGTCACCTCTTGTCTAGATATCTCTCCATGCTTTATGTTTGCTCTGTCACTCTGAGTCATTTCTTCGGCTGTGAATTTACCCCTGGAGGTTGCCTTGAGACTTAAGGCTCGCTCCAACTATTGTAATGACACGGTAGTTCAGCATCTGCAAGTTCAACAGAATGTCTTGACTTGTTTTTTATATCCTTTCTGGGGAAGAAAAAAAGCAGAAAGTTTGCTAAAACAATTTACGGATAGGATACACCTTCGGAAAAATGAATGAAATGGCACCAGAAACACTTTATTGATAACAAAACAATATTGAAAACCTCGACATTTTCAAAAAATGGTGTTAATACTTGATAACATTAGGTTTGGAAAAGTGCTGTCCTAGCAGTTTTCCCTTTATTCGTATCTTCACGGGTCCAAGGTGAAAGTAGAAATGGTTTTTTGAATTGGTGCTGGTCATTTCATAGCCAATAAAATCCAAATCAGTCAAAATTAGAAAAAAATGAGAATTTGGAAGATAAAAGTGAAAATATTATTACAAATAACAGAATTAATTGACGGAATCAAAAGTGATCTTTTCCCAAAGAATCATCCAATTGAAACTACTTTCCTAGCTGGTGCTATTCTGGTTGGTAGTTGGGAACTATTTATTCCATTATATTTCTTCATGTATGTATTCGAGAGACGTTGGTCAATAATTGCACGATAGGGGGGAGGGTACCATTCTGATACTCACATGAAAAAGTTTTATTTTTCAATGAAAAAAC
>OY735218.1:7680557-7685557 GCA_963457665.1 Thysanoteuthis rhombus
AGTCACTTCATCGGTGTCCCTCGATTATTCAATCACTTGTTTAGGCCTAAAATCCAATTAAGAGATTCGCCAGAGCAATGCAATTAACTGACATCTCTTCATTATATCTGAAAATTGTCTGCAAAGAGTCCCTTGGGAACAGGTTTTCTCATTCCTGGCTGATTGGAAACCGATAAAGCATAATTGAAAACAACTTTCGTTCACCTTCTGATTTAATACTTTTTAGGACGAATAGAAAAGTTGAAATAGTACTAGAAATCCCCTCATTTTGAACACTCAAACGTTCAGGCTTTATATAATTTAACACATAACAAAATTCTTCAACATATTGCTGACTACATTTAGACATGTGTTGACTTTTGCCAAATGTATCAATAAGAAGATATTATCATTACATTGGTTATTTTCTTATAGCCCAATTTTTAATTGGTATTAATTTTGGATAATTTGAGAACAACGTCGCCGCTTGAAAGTTCGGAAATCCTGAATGAATTAATTTCCATGGATGAATTCCTCCACCCATGGGTAGCGTATTGTAGAATTGATAATTAACCCGTCTCTAAGCTGTTAGAGTATTATTTCTATTTCCCCACCCAAAGAGCACATAGAATAGTTCTTAGCCTCAATAATCAATGACACTGTTTCATATTGCTCCAACTGAGACATGGCTTGCATGGTTGGATCATTCCTTACAATCTATACTGTTTTTCTAGTTGTTCTTTCCTATGTTTTATTGCTACATTGACATAAATGATATGAGTTTAGAGTAACGTAGTTTATAAGAAAATTAGGAAGAGAGGACAAACAAAAAGGTTAAATAGTTAGATAGGAATCTGAGAAGAGAGAGGTTTGAGAAGAAATCCAGATGATTTTAAAAAGGAGTTGAGTGAAATGAGCTGCGAGAGTTAGGTAGTTTGATAAAAAAAGTATGAAGCAAGAGAATATACAATGGGAAGATTTTGATGCAGACGAGTAAATTTGTACAGAAAAAAAAGCACAATTTTTTCAAGGAAGACAAAAAAGTGAAGAGAACATAAGTGCAGAAGCGAGTTAGAGTACGAGGAAAGATTAATCAAACAAATGGAGTTCAGAGGTTATTGATACAGAAAATAATAAATAAAGATTGATATGACTCTTAAAGATGATAAATTTAACAGAAGAGATGGAAAAGGTCATGTTTTTCTCACTAATCTGTACATACTAACTAAGTATAGTTATTACAGCTCAACAATATTTTTGTCAAAAAGATATACAAACTACCATTGACACAGAGATTATTCAAATGTTAGCAAGTTTAGAGGGAAGTAATCTAGTATATTTGGACAACATGAAGACTACAATCAAGGCAGTCAAAGAAAGATGCAAATTTTTAAAAAAAAAGAGCAAAGGAATAGAATGGAGAACAGGAAGTATCAGTTATGATCAATGGCTATCTTCAAAAGAATGGAAAGAAAAAATTGATAGAAGATGCATTGATATGATATTTCCCTGTTCGGAAAGATACTTGCTTCCATGCATGACTATGAATAAGAGAACAAACGAATCAAACGTTTCTGGAAATACAACGTGACTGATTTCTCAACTGCATAGTGGCTTGTAGGAATAAATATATTGAAAAGCTAAAGAAAATTGAAAGATGAAAGTTGTCATTCGCTATAGGCCTCTAGTGATGAGGCATATTTTATCTTTTTTATGCCTTTGACAAGACAACAGTTTTTCTTTTATTTCCCATCAGCAATAAACATACAACGGATATTTCATGCTACGTATGGATTTATGAATGAATTCATACTGACATACGCATATATGCTGTTAAAGATCATACATGTCTTCAGATAGTCATAGGTATATAATGCAAATGTAAATGTACATTCCACTAACATTTGTTAATACAATACATGCCCTTGTGTCTGTGTGCATGTATTTGTGTGCAAAGGTTTGTGTACGTGAGCAAATATGCTGACTCGATTTCTCTTGGTGGATTCTTGCATAGCAAAGCTTATGTAGATTTTAAAGATAGAATTTACTTATTCTATTATAAGAGAGACAGTCAATTATGTAGTAAAAAAGAAGCAATCATCTTTGTATTAATGGGAGTATCAAGTGTAAATTATGTTGATAACATAGTTAATAGTGTGATATATATGTTACCCAACACTCAAATGCTTGGTTCTCCGAAAGCAAAACAATTCAGGATATGAGGCATCATAACCGAAAAAAAAGGTGCAATAATAGCACACAGACGATGGACATCACAACTCACAACATGGATCCCCATAGGCAGCATGCAAATACAAAGCTTCCTGAGTACAAGATTGAAAGATGAAGGAGTTCCAAAGATACTAGCCCTTCAACAATCATCATAAAGAGTTCCGGCTAATCCAGGAGAAGGTGCATGTCCAATGAGAGATTAAAGACTGTTCATGATATTGATATCGACAAGATTGTACATTTTATCAAAATTTTTCATCAAAATTCCATTGCTGGTCTCCTGTTTCCAATTATTCTATTTTTAATCTATTTAACAAAACATTTATGATTAGTGGGGGGCTTTCAACGAAACAATGGAATAAAAGGAACGAAAAAATCGATTGGAGATATAAATCGACTTGATATCAACGTAAACAAAATCAACGGAGAAAATTGAAACAGTTGGCTGAGAAACAAAGAAAAATAAAATATTGAAATTTCAACGAGAGTTTTGAGAATTTTTCTAGTCGACAGCAAGAATTTTTGAGCCAGGGAGTCCGGACAAAATTCCCCCTCCTTTTCTAAGCACAATTAAACAAATCCACACATTTCTAATGAGGCATGCAAAACCATACCGAAGCATACACTTGATAAACTTCCCTAATGTAACTCCAAGTGTCTTTGTAGATGTACTTTGTGACTCAAATTTAATGTGATATGGAGAAGATGGGTTATTTCTTGCTTGATCAATAATGATAACGGTACCAAACATTCTTAGGTGAATAGAAACTTGGACAAAAAAGATGACAAAACTGAGATGAAGATAAGTTTTTGTTTCAAGAAAATTATGAGTGGTCTAATACTCAAGATTCGTGATCTGTTCAATATGATTCGTAATTTCGTCGTTTAATTTCATTATTTGCAGTATACTGGATGAGAAAAAAATCTATTCAATCATATAATCATGAATAAAACTATATTTGCTGATTGATGGTATCACAAAAACAGCTCTTTAGTTGGGAAACCGACGTGTGAGAATCGATATTCATAATAGTTCTTGTAAAACTATTCAATATTTACTCAAATATATTTTTTGTATTTGATGTCTTAATCTGAAGGGCTGAGCACCGAACGTGATCTTAAGAAAGATTATAAAAACTACAACAGAGACTTGAAAATGATAGACTGGGGATAATTAGAATCTGAATAGAAATTCAACTAATATTTCAACTGAAGAGAATAGAATTTCACCGGGTTGTCAACAGCCTACTCAGCAAGTTATCTTGAAGTGGAAGAACATGAAACATTTCTTTTTTTTTGTACGATTCAATGTACCCAAACTTAAGAGTCGTAATAAGACAATCATCTGCAGATGACTCTCTCTCGCCCTCTTCCTCTGTCTTTCTCTCTCTGTCTCTGTCTCAGTGTGTCCATCTCTGTCTCTGTCTCTGTCTCTGTCTCTGTCTCGTTCTCTCTCTCTCTCTCTCTATGTATGTATATATGTATATATATATATATATATATATATATATATATATATATATATATATATATATATATATGTATATATATAGTAAAATATTTCCTAATGAAGACTAATTCATGCCCCAAGCCACTCAAAGAATGACCCATTCTTCTTATAATCATCAATTCTGGAATTCACTAATCGAGGATCATTACCCAGGATGCATTTTTTTAAAATTTTGATACAACCTGCATGCCAAGGCAGTCGATGATGAATTCTGTCCTCTCCCAAGAAACTTAGGCTGAACTGACGCCATACTAATGTACTTCTGTAATCTCTCGCGGCAGATTTATATTCTGGCTCTGATGCTTGTCATATACCCAAATCAATCCACCATTCAACGCGTGTCTTCTGTAGAGATTTACTGAGCAAAGATTAGTCTAAGACGAAACAATCATGGACTTTTACTAAACACACATTCACTTGAAGCAGATTGCAAAAATTGCGTCGTAGCAGGCATTCTATACGATAACTCATCTACGCCTTGTCTGGTAGAAGGCCACGATAGTCAAACAATAAAAATATTGGATTAGCTTTTAAACCAGACCCAAATGAGTTTTGTTCCTCACTGGTAACTTTGATGCTCAATAAGTGTCCCCCAACTGAAACTTAGATATCACTAAAACTCATTTTAAAAAGTTTTGAACCCTTTCATCAAAATTTAAAAAAAAACAAACAGATATTGTGAATCCGAGCATCACTAAGTTCCTATAAACCCTGAGCTTAGTAAGTATCTGATGAAAGTTTGAGTTTATTTAGCATAGAATAAAAAACAACTCATTTGTGTAAAGCGCAATTTGTTAGGCGTCCTCTTTTGTGGCAGTGTAAACTTGCATCCATCAAACCTTCCTTCACTCACTTATTATGAATATGAAGATTAAAAGATTAAAACATCGTCCTACACACATTTTTCTCATAACCGACTTAACTGAATAAATGGAAAAAATTAAAGCAGGGCAACAGATAAGAAAGTTCATGGCTTCATTCATTTGATATTTATGAAATCCTTCTTTTCCATCTTCCCTGCTTCAATGACACTGCACGGCAAAACAACGTGGTGGGAACATTTATTTGAGCTATCCCCAGTGATTTGGTACTGCACATTGCATTTACCAGACACTCTGCATACGATGTGTCCATTGAGTTGGGTAAGGGTCCAGGTTGAGTGAGACTAATACTTATGGTTTTAACATTGTAGAAATGACGTCATGAACGCACCCCTGTTATTGCTCAATAAACTACTAACAGTTATTATGATACTTAAATTATTCAAGTTCCCTTGATA
>OY735218.1:7690557-7720557 GCA_963457665.1 Thysanoteuthis rhombus
TGTTTTCCCAGTCGTTGCTGATGGTTAGAATTGCTGGCGCAGCTGCAGTGTTTTGTATAGGTGTGCTGATATACTATAGGGGGTGGTAATCGTTTTTTTTTAGATTATTGAAAAATAACGTTCCAAAATAGTCTAGATCATGTGTATAGATTTTCAAAAGTTTCATTGAGTGTGACTTGATAGACAGTGATAGAAAATACGTGTTTAGTGATTAATAGAAACATCTCTATTCAAGTTAGTTTTCTTATTAAAAACCTCTATATTGATTGTTTGATTTATGACTATAACAAAATCATTCTTATTTATTTTGAATTTTTCTTTAGATGAAGCATTGTCATCATCAATTTTGACTTGTATTTCCCTCATCCTTACTGCAGTTGTTTTCTATTGCAATTACTCAGAATTTCATTCAGCAGCAAGTAATAAAGAAAAAAAAGCATGCAGAGTAAAATTCAGAGAATGCTTTCTCTGAGTTTGGAATTGTCAACTGTTCTATTACGGGAAACCCATCTCATGAGATCGGCTAACCACTTGAGCTACGGGATGATGGTTTGCAGAGGATTTTGTCAAACTGGATGAACCTATTCCTTATTTCCTCTCATCAAACGGATCCTTTTTTCCCCTTCTTCATCATTATACTCTCCTTCATTTGTTATCGTTTCAGTCCCCATATTTATCTATTTTTCCTTCTCTAAATCTTTTTTTTAATTGTTCTTGATGTTAAACCCTGTTGGCAATATTGAAAGAGGTATATATATCCACTGGCGTCAGTTTGTCAACACATCTCCTCAGAGTTCCCTTGAAACGTATTGAAATGTTCTGGTAAGTTGAGTCAGTGGGAAGGGGATAATCGATTAAATTCCAAGATAGACAAAAAGATTTATTCCTGATTGAGAGGTTTTCTTTTATTTTCATTTATACATTTATGTATTCATTCATGTTTATCCACACAATATCCTCAGAATTTCTCAATAGATGCAATGGTATATATATAAAAAAGAAGAGGATAGACTTAAGAAAAATTGATTAGATATTGGGATGGATCAGGTATTTGTTCACATTTTAGCTTTCTATAAACCAATCATCATCATGTTCTATGTAATGGTGACGTTTACCCAGATGATTATTTTAACAACTATTTAAAAGCTGACAAATCTAAATATCTAAAAGCTAAACTGACCCCATATCCCCCTCCCCCACTACCTCAACCTAACTTTGACTTGCCATAAAAAACAAACGGATGTAGTGTTGGATATACCTAGGCCGTATCTATTGTCAGTAGTAAATTCTTGCTGGGAGACAGGCACGAATTATTTAGCAAGGAACGATGAAAAAAATTGAAACTTTTTCAACTGCTAAAATGAAGTCCCCAGACTAACTATAATTGCTGCAGATTTAGATGAGTACATAATTTTCTTGATTTATTATTCACTTCCTCATTGTTCTGTGATAATCTTTAATGCCTGCCTATTCATCCAACTCTATATTACATGCTTGTAAATGTCCTATGCGTCGAATCGTTGGTCAAATAGCAAAAAAAAAAATAATAATATCTGAATGTGCACCAATTCCGTATATTCCAAAGAACCCTAAATCCCCTCCCCCCAAAATTAACCATAAATCTACAAAGGAAAAAATAGAAAGAACCCTCCCCCAAATGCCGAAATCTAAATATCTAAAAGCTAAACTGACCCCATACCCCCCTCCCCCACTACCTCAACCTAACTTTGACTTGCCATAAAAAAACAAACGGATGTAGTGTTGGATATACCTAGGCCGTATCTATTGTCAGTAGTAAATTCTTGCTGGGAGACAGGCACGAATTATTTAGCAAGGAACGATGAAAAAATTGAAACTTTTTCAACTGCTAAAATGAAGTCCCCAGACTAACTATATTGATGCAACTATGTTTATAAACTTAAGCCTCTGTGGACTTTATCTAAGTTAAAAACTTAATAAATAAGGGAGAGGTATCCTCCAAGTTGTCCCCACCGGAATCTGCATCCAACCTCTTTTTTTTTTTTTTTTTTCTTTCGAACCTCGGTGCTCCGAACATCCACTCTTGTTTCATAAGAACAGTTTGGATGTGTATCAAGAGCCGGTGGAGCTCTTTTGCCACTGACCCGCAGTGGACAATCCACTAGACCCCCTGCCAACACGTCCTGGGCCAACGTGGCAGGGCATGGCCCATTACTCCCCATGATTTGCACACCAAAAATTATATCGGCCGTTCCTGCTGGGACCTCGGTACCAAAAGGCCCAGCCATATCACTTGCTTTGGGTGGGGGTGATATGCTCCAAGGGCGACTACCCAAAAACTACACCAAGAGTACGTCAGTTCCTGCTGGGTCATCGGCCCCAAAAGACTCAGCCACATCACTTACTTTGGTTAGGGGTGATGTGCTCCGAAAGCGACTACCCAAATCCTTCACCAAGGGACCATCTGTCCCTACTGAGTCACTGCTCAAACAACGACCATTTCAACAGAACTCTAAGACTGTCAACAAGAAGACAAATTTATACATAGGCACATACAACGTCAGAACACTGTCAACTGAAATGCACCTAACTGATCTAGAAAGTGAAATCAGAAATGTCAAATGGGACATCATAGGCATTAGTGAGGTAAGAAGACCCGGAGAAGAACTAATCGAACTGAGAAGCAAGCATCTTCTTTACAGCTACGGTAAAGAGAAAGCAAAACAAAGTGGAGTTGGCTTTCTCATCAATAAGAACCTGAAAGACAATGTAACTGGCTTCAAAGCAGTCTCTGACCGGGTTGCTAGCGTCACCATACAACTTTCAAAACGATACAAACTCAATATAATCCAAGTCTACGCTCCCACTTCGCAATCAAGCCAACAAGAAATAGACAACTTCTATGATGACTTGAACTCCCTACTCCAAGACACCAGAAAACACTTCAATGTTATCATGGGAGACTTCAACGCACAAGTAGGACAAGGAAATGAAAATTGCGTCGGCAAATTTGGATACAAAATACGCAACGAGAGAGGAAAAGATCTTGTGAACTTTGCGACGGCTAATGGATTCAAAATCATGAACACCTTCTTCAAGAAAGGACCCAGTAGGAAATGGACTTGGAAGAGCCCCAATCACGAAACAAGAAACGAAATAGACTACGTCCTAACGGACAAAAACGATATCGTCAAGGACATCCAAGTCCTAAATCAAGTCAATGTAGGCAGCGACCACAGAATGATACGATGTAAAGTACAAATAAACACCAATAAAGAACGCAGGAAAATGTTCCATACAAAACCGCAGCCTCTAAACATACCAAAAGAGCACGTTCAATCTTTCAAGCTCGAATTGAAGGACAGATTCAGAATTCTTACTGAACAAGACAGCACCAACATCAACGAACTAAGCAGCAAAATGACAACATCAATAATTGAAGTAGCCTCTATGTTCAAGCCAATGAGCAAACAACCCATTAGCAAAATCTCGGATGAGACTAAAAATCTCATGGAAAAACGCAGAAACCTCAAGCCACCGACAACAACGAGGGAGAAAATTGAAGAGGCTGAACTAAACAAATTAATCAAGAAGAAACGAAGAGAAGACAGAAGGAGATACACAACGGCAGTCATTGAATCAACTCTTGAAAAAGGTCGGGGCTTCAAAGCTATAAACAAACTCCTCAACTCGGGACGAAGGCAAATAACTAGCATACTCGAGGAAAATGGAAACCTAACAACAGACAGAGACAGGATTGTCGAACGTGCTAAGGAATTCTACCAAAAACTTTATTCGTCCAAACAAGGACTGCAAAACAATGAGCAAGATACGCAAGACACGGGCAAACAACTAGAGGACTTCCCAAAAGTAACCCCGTGGGAGGTGAAGGAAGCCATTAAACAGACAAAGAAAGGAACTGCCCCTGGACCAGACAACATCACCATCGACCTACTCCGAAAAGCAGGTAAAACCATCACTAGGAAACTGGCCGTCCTCTTCAACCTGTGTCTAAAACACAGTAAAGTCCCAGACGATTGGAATACTGCTATCATAATGCTTTTATATAAAAAAGGGAACCCTAAAGACCTCAACAAGTATAGGCCTATAAGCCTGCTCAACTGTGTATATAAACTTTTCACAAAGATCATCACTAACCGAATCACAAAAACACTCGATGAAAACCAGCCACGTGAACAGGCTGGCTTTAGAAGAAGCTACTCGACCATGGACCACCTGCACTCGATAAATCAACTGAAAGAAAAAGCAGCAGAGTATAGACTACCACTTGCCGTAGCATTTATCGACTTCAAAAAGGCGTTCGACTCAGTAGAAATCCCTAAGGTCATGGAGGCCATCAGTCGGCAAGGTGTAGATCCAGTATATGTTGAAGTGTTGAAACATATATACAATCATGGCAGCTCCTTTATCAGGATACATAAAGACTCGGACCCCTTCCAGCTCCAGAAAGGAGTAAGACAAGGTGATACCAGCTCACCTAAACTCTTCACAGCCTGCCTCGAGATGATCTTCAGAAGGCTAGACTGGGAGAGTAAAGGAATTAAAATAGACGGCGAGTATCTGAGCAACCTCAGATTCGCAGACGACATAGCCCTTTTCGCAGAGAACGTACACGACCTCCAACTAATGATAGATGAACTAAATGAAGAGAGCAAGAAAGTCGGCCTACACATGAACTTCAGCAAGACGAAGATCATGTGCAACAACCACATTGGAGATAAGAACACTAAGATCGAAATCGAGGACACAGAACTCGAGAAAGTAGACTACTACATCTACCTAGGGCAACGAATCTCCATGAGACCCTCAAAAGAAGAAGAAATCAAGCAAAGAATCACACTAGGATGGTAAGCCTTTGGCAGAGCTAGCTCAACCTTCAAAAATAATAAAATCCCGTTAATCCTAAAGAGAAGGGTGTATAACCAATGCATCCTCCCAATAGTCACTTATGGAGCTGAAACATGGAACTTAACCAAGAAACAGACCCGTAAGCTGAGAACCATGCAACGTGCACATGAAAGAATAATGTTGGGCCTCACATGGAGAGACCACAAAACAGCACAACACATCCGGGAAAAGACAAGAGCTAGAGACATCATAGAATCCATAAAAAACTCAAATGGCGGTGGGCTGGCCATGTTGCAAGAATGGCTGACAATCGATGGACATCACGACTCACAACATAGATTCCCCGAGACCATATGCGCAACCGAGGCCGGCAAAATATTAGATGGAGAGACGAACTAGACAAGTTCAGGAAGTACTGGCTCCGTGACGCCCATGATAGAGAAGTGTGGCAAATCCTGGGGAAGGTCTATGTCCAACGACGGACGCTAAAAGACTGATGATGATGATGATGATATAAGTAAGGAAAAATATTGAAGGTATTAAGCCAAATCAACTTAGATCCATGACAATCCTCCCTTTTTGTCTTTTACTTGGGTTCAAAGTTACGTTATTTTGGTATCCTTTGTTAAGACTTGAGGAAAAAACATTTAGAACTTTGGTTTGATCAAGTAATTATTTACAACTTAGTTTTCACGGACTGAATTTTAATTCGTTTTCAGTGAGAATAGAGTTGGGAGAGGTACACGGCCTCTGAGTGCTTTAGTTCTTTGCATCATTGTGAAAAGATAATGTAAAATGTATGAAGAAAGTATTATCAATGTTACCAGGCTGAATCGACACGGATATAACAGATTATTTCCCTTTTTTGCTTCTTTAGATTCAAAATCCAGTCAGCTCAAAAATCAAATGATTGAAAAATACTTTTTGCGCCACATTCAGTGATAAGGAACGTGTCATTTCCACTTTTTTTAGATAAATTTATCAGTAGCATCAGGTGTATCGACACTTCCCTAAAGCGTAAGATATTTATCCAAAGCTAATTCTGTCTGAGGAAATCTATTCCAACTTATATAAAACTAAAAAGCATCCACACAGTGTATATCTCTAACAGCTCTATGAATCATCTAGATAAACTTGATTGGAATCTGTTTGTATGTAGCTATGGCGCATCAAAAGGTAACCGTGTGGTCCGAATTTGTATTTTCAGACTCTCTTGATTTACAACAAACATAACTAAAGACCAGGAGGAAAATCCCTCGATTAGCCCTCAGTAAGATGCCATTTCTTCGATCCCACCACCTCTAAAATTATCCACTGAAAAACATCGAGAACTTTACGAAGTATGGTGAGGGCAGGATGATGGACATTCATGTACAAATATACCTCTTCCAACTTTGTAAAAAAAAATATGAATTCTTGGTTTCATCTATAATGAAGTGTTTCCATAACAAATGACTACAAGAATAAATGAAACGATCTCAGAAAAAATAAATTCAATCAATTTCTGAGTATACTCTCCTTATCTCTTCGAATTCGGCCAAGTGGGTGAAATAGTTGCGTTGTATATCCATATAAATATCTCGTGTACAAGCAGCACAATTTGGGTTGCTACCCCTCTCCCCTACCCTGCATCCTCTCAAAAGATTGCAGAACTCATTATTTTTTAACGTTTTTCAAACGTTGATGTTCTGACCTTTCCAGTGCTTGGTTAGATCAACCATTAAACATTGTGATAAAATGTATAGATACATGAAGGATTTTCTGACTAGTAAACTGGAAATATTTCTGAAAGATTTTTTGTGTCTATAAATTGTCCAGTGTCAAGAGAGGATTTATTGAACCTTCCACGGAGGAATTGTTCCTTAATAATCGAGTAAATAAATTGATTCAATTAAACTATTGCTTTTCTTTTTTTTCTTGCGAAAATGTGTAAAGAAATGCAGTGAATATTCGCCTTCTTAGTCGCTGTCTTTGCACTGTTACTAAGAACATCATTCAAATAACTGTATATTCAGTTGTGTCCCTCTGACTGTTCTTGCTTGATTGTAAAACCTCATCCACAAATGCTCTCTGAGTTGCTCCGATTATCAGCACTCTCCCTGTATCAAACAACATAGGTCATAAACTGGGTGGTAAGTAGTGATTTCTTACTCGAAACTTCTCTCTACCAGACCGTATCGGGGTGTTGAAAAAGCTGTTTCTATTAAACACCCCCTCGTATAAAGACTCTATTGTGAATTCTAATCAGAAGACTTGACATTTCCTTCTCAAGAATATAAACATTCAAATACTTTTTTGTTCAGTTCTTATCTCTTCCTTTCTTGAATATATTAAACATTGTTTGATTCTGACGGTTGACATTGCAACGTGGGTGTTTTCAAAGAAAAAATGTTCTGCATCGATTCCTCCTGTCTAAACAAATTGCCTACTGATGATATCAGTAATGTTATATTTTTGCTTCCTTTTTCTACAAAAGCATATAAATTGATGGAGGGTCAGCGCTACAAATCAGCGTTATTGTCTTGACAGAATGTATAAGAAGTTATCTCTTGTGACAGGCAGCTATGAAGGTGGTTAGGAAATGATTTTATGACTGTGCTCTTATGCTGACCATTACTACGATAATGAGTAGAACCTCATTGGGTGTTCTACAATTTTAGCCAGTATGCCACCCAGCTGTACGTACGCTATAAATACTGAAGCAGAATACGGAATTTATTTTACGGTTTAACTTAGTTTAACATAATTCTGCAGCTATGAAGAATCTACGGGACTCATTACGGTTTTAGCAATCGACACCACAAGCCTTTTTTACAATTACTGCATCGATTTGCAAAATAAGGATCTTTTAAATATTCCGAAAGTGTTCATGAACTTTCCAAAACTCTCAAAATTCTTTAAATTCTTTACTTCCACAACCTCATGATATATAAGAGTTGTATTGTGCATTTGAGAAAATTAAGACCTGCTTATGAAATAAATGTACATTTTATTGCATGTATTTATTCTAAAATTGTAATGCATATTTGAAAAATTAAAATTCCAAAAGAAATGAAAACTAATTTCCCATTGAGTTAAGATCTTATCTCTTCTACAGTGAATTATGATAAGCAGAGGAGTTATCAAGATCGTTTTTATCGTCTTTTGTTTGACATAGACTTTCCCCAATATACATCAGATCTCTCTATGGTGGCTACTACGAAATCAGGTCGTCGAAACGTCTTATATGTATGAGTTTTGATTTGCCAATTTGTAACAAGACCATCGCCATTAAACTTTTTATACGGATTTTATATTGCAGACTCCTACAAAACACTTATATCTCTTCATACTGTGTTGTCTGCTTCCATCTGATTGTGCAATCAGCCAATTGGAATGGAAAAAAACCGAGCTTCACTACACATCAAAATATTTTCATCCATTGGCAATGTACTCATTAATAAAGACAAGAGAATTCATCAATAGGATCCCAAACTGGGAAATGTTTGTAAGATTTCAACAACCGTGTACAATTTGTGTCTAAAGGGTTTTAAAAGATAATACCCTATCTAAAATTGCCGATATTTGAGAAAGAAAGTCATTCCATGAGTCTGCAGTAAGCAATGGGTTCGTATGAATTATTTGATAAAATAGATCAAAATTGGGAGACATCTCAAGCGATCCCTCAAACCCCCATACTCAGTTACTCCTTTGTCTTCACTTTTGACTCCTCACTGAAAGAAAAAGAATTTCCCTCGACTCACATCTCCCCGGAAGTATGTGTACAAGGAATCATTCCTTCTTTGACAAGTTACAAAAGGGCATTCACCAATCATTACTGGCTTTATAATGTCTTTTGATTGTACGATTATTAGACGGCTAGTCGTTATTCCATCACCACTGGCAGCCACAATTCCCTCAAATCAGGGGAGTTTGATATAATTACTACTTTAACGTGGTATGACTTTAATTGGCAGTGGAAGATTCCTAACTGCGTGGCTTTTGTCTTATTAGGGCACCATTATTCAATTCTACATGCTATAAATTGATTCACTTTCCTTGCATGCTTTGTGTTTGGTATGTTGTTTATAACAAACACTATGATGAAACTTCTTGAAGAAGGAGTCTCATTTGAGAGGCTTTCTAAATAATATCTCATAATTTATAACATCCAAAACTCATTGCCTAATCCTCATAATTAATACATAAGAGTATGTTATTTTCATGATCGTGCTGCAAAAATAATCCCTTGTGTTAATGTCCACTGTTTACCGATACCCAAGTATACATATTCTCTTATACTGACGGGTTGTCCACAGAAGAACCCCCAAAAGTTTACAACGAACATCAAGAAAATGGTGCGGACAAAGAAACAATTGAATAAATCCAGGTTGAATAATATATTTGTTCTTCATTGTGTATGGATGTGTAAAAGAGCGAACAGAATTTGAATAAATGATTTTTATTTGTTGGAACGTTGAACAATTTGACACAATAATTTTTTTACTGCAACACTTTTTTTCATTTGCATCGAGTTGATATCAGACTGCGTTTCCTCCATTTCAGTTCATCTAATTACGGCAACAAGATATCTTACCATAGTTTGCCTGGCAGCCATAATGCTGTACTGCCTTTGAACATTGCGAATTAGAGAGAAAAAATTCTTCAGTCACCTGATAAGACATCTGCGTCTTCAAATCTAAGGATTGATTTGGATTTTATTTTGTTAAGATTACTTCAACACTCACTATTTTCATAGAATACCTTCGTATCAAGAGTGAAATATGTTCATGAATCTAACATCTGAGCCTCAGGCTCTACTGTCATAACTGTCCGTCATTAATTATTTGTGTATGATGGGAAAGTGGCCCTTCTGATGGCATACTTTATTCAGTACATACACACATATGCACAAAAAAAAAACATCCATAAATACACTAACAAAGTCTGCACAAAAACATACATATCATTCTAGAATTGAATTACCACCATTTCAATGTCTGCTGTCTCCCAAAAAGTGAATCTTGTCTCATAATTGGTTGTTCTATATGCATCCTACCATATAAATATTTGTTTAGCTCAAGCATTCAAAAAGGTCGAAAGATGTTATATAAACTGATACTGAAGAAGAAAAAATGTTCTGTTTACTATATGAAATACGATTCATACATGAACAGAAGTTTTTACATCTTATAATAGAGTTCAATAACACAGGAAATATTCCTCGGAATTTCATTTCAATTTCTTATCTTAACCTTTCAGGTTGTTTCTAAAGGTATATGCCTACTCATTGCAAAAAATATTTAAAAAAAAAAAAACAAACAGTGCCACAAACTACGTATGTATTTCATCAATAAAGGAAAACGTTAACATCAGAAATAGAGGTAATAGAAATACGGTGAATATTCGATTCTATCACCCAATTACAATCAGGAAACAGGATTAAATCATTATGAAAAATATTTCGAGGTATTCCGAAGAAATCATTGAACAGGATTGTTTTTAATCCGATGAAGCGAAATCATCTGTACGAAAAAACAAAAAAAAATCTGAGAATGTAATCTGTTGCTTAATGAAGGTAATGTTGAAATTAAATGTCACACAGCAACACTAAAAAAAAACACAAATCATTTATTGAAGATGAAATCTGAGTTTTAAGAATTTTGTCCTGAAAATATTCATCCAGTAAACATCAACAAGAAAAATGACTCACCTAGAGTTACTGTGCCTTAGTTTACTTCTTTAGGAGCGTAATCAATTGTTGAATGCTTGACTGAAGATTATTTTCACTGCTATTGCGAGCCAGCCCCTGCTATTCCTATTAGGCTTAGGGCTACGATGTATAGGACATCGTCTTCTGCGTTATGCTAGTTGTGCTTGATCCGGCAAATCAAATTGAGTTCTTCGTGAACGTACACCGTGGATGACAGGTGTTGGAGTTTAATTGACCAGGACGTTTGTTTGTCACGATATCATTCGGGTACTAAAGCATTTATTGGAAATAACTTATAACAAATTCAAAATGAGACACATTTCATCGCTTCCTCTTCCAAGTCTATATTAACTCTGGGAAAATACATGACTAAAATTCGAATAACCTTGTTCTGTATAAATACTTACGCACATTTTCATTTACACTATCAGTAAATCAGCATAAAAATAATCTACACAACAGATTTTGTTCATCCATGTTCACACTTCTAACAAGGCATTTAAAAAAAATTCATATCAAATTAAAACGCCCTACGTATTATACCACAAAATCACCATGTTTTCCAAAAAGTTGATTGAGGTCATATGCATCATTCTCAAAATAAAACAAGATATTCATCGGAAGATGACGGAATGAAATGGAAATGATCCTATCGATATTGATACAATGTGCAGATCTTGCCATGTTATATTAAAAATTAACATGACATCTCAATTGGAAAAAATTGGTTGTCTCATTTATCAAAGTATATCATGTTAGGAAATCATTTATGTCTCAATTCAAAATGTAAACTGAAGGGGGAAAATATTACCCCCATTTTGTGTTGGTTCATGAAACATTAAAACTGATATATCTAAACAAAACTTGTGTAAGGGTCGTTTACGACTTGAAACACTAGGGTAACTTCAAAATAGGGATCCATCTCATCGCAGGTTTCTTTCACCTAGAGTGAACAGTTGTCACGAACTCCAAGACCAGATTATCAAGCGAAAAAAGATTATTTATGACATATTCCATTCTTAATCTTTTATTTCTTTCATGAAACTTTCACTCTTTTTTCAAAGTGATCAGTTTAGTTTCTTTATCAGAGATGAAACCTTACATGCTAACCATTTTTTGTAAATTATTTTTTCTGTAGGAGTGAAGCTTCACAATATCCTTTTATGACTTATCAAATAGAATACAGTTCCTTTTCTTTCTTTGTTATTGCAAGTTTATTAGAATTTGTACAAAAATGTGTATGTGTTTGTGTGTGTTTGTGGATGTGTTCCAGACCAAAATTCAGGTTCAGTTCTGGAGTCTCGAGCCCTTTTTACCACTCTGATGTTGTATATCATACGTGTATCGTCTAAGACTATATGCTGAATGACAGTCGAAAGTCTAAAGTTTTACATTCATTGATTTGGGCACTAATAGCACTTTGAGGTGTCATGTAGGTTCACCTTCAATTTTCCTGGTTTGACGATTTACTTGCGATCTATGCTCCTACTAGCTGCTCCTATTAGATAAGTAATCCATGATAATGATTTTGAAATGAGTCTGAATGTATTTATTTCATGATATGAATTCTACTTTTGATATCACATGATGTAAACAGCTTGTTGGATAATACATATATATATATATATATATATATATATATATATATATATATATATATATATATATATGGATAACGAATATGACTCTTATAAACTAAATTATGTTTGTTTATATTATTATGATAAATGCTCAGTCTATATGTGCAATTTGACTAGTTTTCATTGGAGTAAAGTATATTCATTCACATGATATGCTGTACATAAAAAAAACATGTCACGTAGGATTTTTCCTGAGCCAAATTCTATTAATTTAATATATCAAATGAGTATGTTGGTAACCAACAGCATATTTGGATAATATTTCATCGGTCCAAGGCTGTCTTCAATCGGAGTTCATGCAAAAATCCACTGATACTGAAAAGAAATTCAAGACTGATTGTTCGGGGTAAGGGTTTGAAATATTTTGTTCCTCGGAAAACAGATTACTGATGAAATTAGAACGAAAACTAACATTACAAATTCAGTATCGATTCAGCCAAGAAAGAAAAAAAATCATTTTTCATGGTTCCAGTACCTTAAAAATATGAATGCCAGGCATTGATTGGTACTAACAAACAAAATTCACTGTAAACAGTTTGCGGATATGCTTTTCAAATATGATGGACAAATTTAAAATTATTCATAGTCTATGGATGAAATAGCTTAACCTGTGTACTCAGGTCTTTGTACAGTCATCAAAATTGAGCAATGTTGAGTCTGGCACGTGCTTAGATGGGTGACCTCAAAGATATACTGGAAAATGTTAGGAATCACCTTGAGGGGCATCCAAGGAGCCACAGTTACATTTCTTTTGATGGTTCAATGCAAAAATAAGAAAAAGGTGAGCATTTAAAAAAAATAATTGTTTCCAATTTAATTTCCTTATTTCTGAGGGAACCAGAAGGTAGAGCATTTCGAATAAACTTTTAGCGTTGAACAGTGACTTCGATAAGTTGCTGATGGGGAATACGAATGGCACCTTTCAGTATCATATTCAAAAAAAAAATAATGAACGAACAATACAGATGGAATACAGATAACATAAATGTGCTGCTGGTTTGACAAACTCAAATGGTAATGAGCAGCCCAGTTTGCAAGAAAGTCAACCAATGGACATCATGAATAGCAAAATGGATCCCCAGGGATCACATAAGAAACCGAAGCCAGTAGAAATCAAGATTGAGAGATGAACTAGACAAATTCAGGAAATACTTGATCCAAGACACCAATGATAGAGAATTGTGGCGAATCCTGGGAAAGGTCTATGTCCAAAGACGGACTTTGAAAGACTGATGATATCATTGCACTATTGTCTATTGTATAATATCCATTCTGTATAAAATTTTGTGCCATGACATTCTGAAATAAACCATTCTTATATGCTGTTCTGTTCCTTTTATATTCACAATTTGCACCATACTCCCCCCACCCACAGATATATATGATTAGAGAAAAATCTCTGTTTCCCATTTGGTCTTTGGTTCTTGCAAGCTTCACACAAACACGAGCTAATGGGAACAAAAACCTTTTTTCCGTTCATCAACGGCATAACCTATTTGTCCTACGACAGGGAAACAAATCCAAATGCAACTCTATTTCGATTACTGATCGAATATCCATTTATCTCCAAAAATATCCTGTTCAGAATATTCACGTCTTACATTGATTTACCTCTCAAAAGTTGTGATCTGCATCTCAGTGGAATATGTTTCTAGTATCCAGCGTATCTGGGAAGAATTTGTAATGCTGATGGATTGAATTTTTAGATGAGATCTAATGCACAGACATATACTCGCATTTCCCACGATCAGTCGCTCAATTTTACTTTCTCTTTCTTCTTTACTCTCTCCTATTCTTTGTCTCTCTTTACACACACATACATATACATATACATATATATAAATATAACATATATATATATATATATATATATAACATCGTCCCTGATTGACTTTATGTTATCCTTCACTGATGTCTTTTCTCTTATATACTGTACTCACTCGTGGTCTCTCCATTCAATATTTAATATTTTTTTCCATTCTTGCTTTTATATGCACCACATGTCTCAAACTAATCGGTGAGTATTTGATGGACGCTTTGTTAGGATACACTCCTTTTCGAAAAAAAATCGAATGGTCTTGTTTTCGGAGGTTGAACCGGCTCAAGAAAAGTTTTTTTAAAAATTGAACAGTTCTTTGCTCTATTCTTTCTCTCTTAGAGAGGTTCAAGGAAATTCGGTTTAGGTAGACTCGCCTGTTGTTGTTTTTTTTTAAATGTCCATTTTTATTTCAATTGTACTGTCTTCAATATACTTGTTGTAGATGTCATTAGTTTCACCGAATTTTACTTGGATATCAATTTTCCTGCTTTGTTAATTCTGTCTGGTGAGGATCCCAGAGATTTTCAGCAAAAATAACAATGTCATTAGCATATCTCATTTCACTGAAGTACTTGCCGTCTATTCTGATTCTTTTTTCTTCTATTTCCTCTACATTGCAGACGCTCATGTAAGATTTTGACGTTGATCACTCTCAATCAAGACGTTTTGACGCTCTCCTCTGTTAAATTGAACTTTGTATTTTGAACAAACGAGGAAAAGTACACAATCCCCAAAGAATCAAGCTTGCAAGTTGAGATTTTACTCTTCGAAGAGGTATCATCTTCCCATTGTTTATATGACAGTTACTCATTTTATAGAACAAGCAGTAGTTAAAGTTATTTCCTGAGTCATATAAACTTATAATAAAGACAAACATATGTATTTATGGCAAAACAAATTACACAAATAATTGAAACAAATTTGATACGGAATCATAACGATTTGAGTGAATTTAGATAGGTAACATGCATCTATATATGTATGTTTTCATGTGTCTGTGTGAGTGCATGGTTCAACAAACACTCAAGTAATTTAATAACGCGAATATAGTGTAAAGACCAAACATTTAAAAAGGTGAGTTTTGAAATATTACGGATAACAAACAAGAAAAAACATCCAAATCTGCAAGATCGCTTATACGATTTTCTGCTAGAACATTGGCAACATTCAATTCTGTAATAGATTTATCTGGGTCCAATTATTAAAAAAAAACTTTAGTGATACGCCTGAAACAAAATATAATAAATGGATAATCATTTCACTCAGAGGGAAAGATCTTTTTCCCAAAACACAATATGATATTGAAAAGCTATAATTATATTTATAGAGTATATAAACTGTTTATAAACACTGTATGAAGTAGTTCGTCTCTGTCTCGACCTTCCCGTTTCCTTATTTCGAAGATGGATTGAAAATAAGTAATATCACGTCGTGGTGATATATATTCCATATTCTTTGTCCATTTTGTCTTCCTTTCCCTATTTATGACCACTTTGAACCTTTCAAATTTGTTCAAAGAAAAGTTTTTTACCATTAATAGGCCAGATGTGTAAAACCCATTTGTTACAAGGTATTCTAATTCAATCAAGAGTGATTTGATGACTATGCAATATTATAATCACATTTGGTTCCTCGTCAATAGTACAAGAAAAGATTTCCGTCATCGATTCTACGGGCGGGGGTATAGAAAGCAACATACATAAATAGATATGACAAAATGTTTTTTCTTTCATCTGTATCACTAGCAACCGATTCCAAGATAATAACCTCAATGCCCTTAATGGTCACAATACAGCTTTTGATGCATACAATTTATGCATAGTGAAGGATTAGCAAAAGGACCAACCCTAAAAATTGCAAATGTTTTTAGAAGGAATTGGTTTGAAACTAATTTGTGAATAGGAGAGTGGACCTTCAATGTGCCTTCGACTTTTAAAATTTGTTAAAACAGACCAGGATAATCTGCTAAGCAAAATAGGAGTACATCAAAAGGCTGATCCTAGTCAAGCCTGATAAAAGATCTTGAAGCTTTTTAATTTTACCATCCTATGGGTAGTAGGACACACATCATTCATATCTCCTGTGATGTGAGTTTCTTATAGGATTTTTTTTCCAAATTTCTAGCATTGGATCAACCATTGCAGCATTTAATGCCAAACATTGGGTTCTGAAACTGAGGTACATCACCTTTTCTATCATAGATTAAAACTCCCACATTTTTTCTCTCAGCAAAGTAAACTGTTTAACGGATCATTCAGCCACGTTATTTTCCTTTGTTTCCACCCAATAAACAGATTATTCCCCGAATATGGACCTGATATAATTTTTTTCTCAATGTAATCGTTTGTAGCCTTAAACATTCATCTTTTTTATTTTGTTAATAGTTCAAGACATCCATGCTTATCCCCAGTTATAATATTTCAAAGTGCTTGTGAAGCTGATTTGTGTGTATTTGTTGACCTCAAATGCAGCTTTAATATCGTGTCTGGAAACGTAATATTGGCCCATGGGATATGATTTCAGTTATTTGCAGACGGTGAAGTAACCTGCATAATAACCTTATCTACAACTTTTTCCTCCCCAGGTAATAATTCAAATGACAAGCAAACAGTTCCTATAAAAATGTCATTTTCTCAAATGAAAAAATTTGTTGGATAAAGTCTATACTGCAGCTAGTTAGACTCCATATTGAAAAATGTACTTAAAATGGATTCAGAATGTACAAACTCTACAGAATCAGTTTGGAATTTTGACATTAAAATGTCGAAAACCAGTGTTATGATATTTATGATACATATGAAGGTTGGAGGAAAATTGTGACAAAAAGGTAAGAAGACTGTGTTGCACGAGATTCTCAAACATGAAAGCCAGTCTAAAATCAGCCTGGTAAACCTTTTTCAAGCAGGTTTGAATAACGATCACTGATAGGAGTACTCAAAAAACCATCTCTGAATGTTGTCACACATTCACATACACGCGTGCATACGCGCTCGTCCAAACACACACACACACACACACACACACACACACACACACACACACACACACTCACATCAAAGAGCATGGATATATCTTTCATCAAATCTCTAAGTTTGCTCACTTGGTCGACTGACATTGCGACATCGAATTCTTCCCATCTTAACTAACCTTTATATCATTATAAAGTTTCCAATAACAAAGGGGGACACAACTGCAAACATCGAAAAAAGGGCTGTTAGGATCACCATTTGGAAATTAGTTACTCTATTCAAGATTCCTAAAATCGAAGTCCAGAAGGACTGGAACACAACAATCATAATGTTATCAAACAAGAAGGAAAACCCAAAGGACCTCAGCAAATACAGACCTATAAGGTAATCAAATGAATCTACAAACGTCCAACAAAAATCATCACCGACCGAATCACAAAAAACAGTAATTGAAAAACAACCACTGGAACAAGCTGGCTTCAGAAAGAACTGCTTCACCATTGACCAACTCCATGCAATAGACCAGCTACGAAAGAGAGCAGATCATTACAAAACACCACTTGCTGTAGCATTCATAGCCCTCAAAAAGACTATCAACTCTGTGTTATTTCCCATGGTCCCGAAAGCAAACTCTCCACTACATGTAGATCCTGTTTACGTGAGAGTACTATAAGATATGTACACAAACAACAGCTTATTTATCATGTTACATAAACCTGTGTTTCTTTCAAACTCCAAAAAGAGTAAGATACAGTCATATAAACTAATCCAAAATCTTCTCAATTAGCATCAAATTAATCTTCCGGAACTTAGACGGAGAGAATAAAAGAATCAAAATTGACAGCAAATATCTGAACCACATCAAATTTGCAGACAATGTCGCTCCTTTTGAAGAAAACATGGACAACCTCAAACTAATGCAAATTAATTAAATGAAAAAAGTGAAATGTCAGTTTACCCATGAACTTTTGCAAAACAGAGACCATGTGAAACAATTACTTAAAAAATATGAATACTGCAATCGAAATCTAAAGTGCAAAACTGGAGAAAGTAGACAACTACATCTACGGAGGACAATGGATCTCTAAGAAACCCACGGAGGAGCAAGAAATCACGAAAGAAACACTCTGTTGAAGTTTTTGCCCGACAACGCCCACAATAGAGAAGCTTGATAAATCCTGGTAAAGTTTTAGCAACCAATGATAAAAGACTGCTGCTGATAACGATAACGACGATTGTTAATATTATTATTTCTTTGAACAAAAATCATTATAGTAGCATGAATAGAGATAGTACTTGCGACTTATTCGAAATATATGACGCAGATGTTGAGCTGGGACAAAATTATAATCGCACTTTATCGACCTGAATATACAGTAAACGATTTTTTCGAAAAAAAAACACGATGCTGTCTTTCATTATCATAGAGTGTATCACCACTAAATTGATCAAAAAGATGCAGGAAAAAGAGTGTGAAACAGGGTAGAGCTCTGCCTAGTATCAATACACGTAATAAATGAAACTGGAACAAACAAAACAACAGAATAAAAATTGAATGCAATCATTTTAAAAAGGGATGAGACAATAAAGTAGCATCTCGTGCAAATTCCAAAGAGTCCGTCTTGAGAAAATCCACTTGAATCTACACATGAATCATAATAAGCAACAAATACCCAAATAAGCATATTTACTGACAAAACTCTTTTTTGCTTAGAACTTTCACGATCTCCAATTAATGCTAGAAATAAATCGGGGGGGGGGATTGGCGTACACTTGAATTCACAAGAGATTATCGTGTACAACAAAGGCTGATGAAGCCTTTATAATGAGGTCATTTTGACTTATGCACACTTGAACGGGATGGAATCACATGAAAACTCCTGAATACACTGTGATATAGTAGGAATTTGGATGACTTGATATAAATCACGTCTTTTTACGCAAATATCAAGATTGAAAAAGACATTCATCAGCGAGTTATTTGCCAAACTTTTAAAACATTTCTGTCTTTTTTCTATTTTGAGGTGATATTTAAACGATAACCACTCAAATGGACACATTTTTTGCTGGAATATTTTTCATAAATCTATCCACTGTAAAGAAATATGAACTATAATGGAATGGGAAAATACTGACAATCAGCTGAACTTACTGAGGCAACTTTTCAAAGGAAAGTACAACACAGATGAAAGAAGGGCTGAAGAGATGGAGGAACTATAGTTCAGAATCGACAGGCGTGAAACTGGGTAAATCCTTTAGAAAATCGAAGGACAGAAAGAGATAATAAAAGCTGTTTGTCAAGTCATTTATAGTCCTTTTACGGTTAGTCATACAATGATGAAGGTAGATACCATACCACGAAAGAAAACAACATATATTTAGAGCAACTAACTATATTCAGCTATAACTGTGAATTGTATACAGTATTACGTAGAAAAAATGTTGCCATAGAAAATGAAAGTGAATAACGTCTCCAATTTTGCCTAGTCAATCGAAACTGGGTCATATTATGGAGTTATCCACTCACTTCAAGGGTGTCTGGGGTCACTCCACGTGAACATGAAACAAGATCCATACACAACTAGCTAGACTTACTGATGATTCATCGGAGCCTGACTAATCAGTTTGATTTCATCTTTCATAAATGCATCTAGGCAAGGCATGTATCTCCAAGCATGAATAAATACTATTATCCTGAAATTTCGAGAGATTTCTCATCATGAATGAGATGGTGTCATTTTTTAGATCAGGAAATTAATGTCCAATGACGTCATTCCCCCTGGCGCCCAATAAAGTCTGTTGGATTAGAACTGTCTTTCCGAAGAGATTGAATTCTGATTTATTAATGCTTATGCAAAATTTTTTCATGTTGTTTACATTTTGATGTATGATATTTAATAACAGAGCCATTGAAGCAATTAAAAACAAGAATGATTAACGTCAACACTTGAAAAGTGGAGGATTATGGGATTGAAAACTGAACAAAATAGAAAAGTGAAAGTAATCAACGAAGGAACAAGAAGCAAGATAGAAATTGAAAACGTGAAAGTTGATGGAGCTATTGAAAATGCAGTTATGTCGTGAAAAAACAAAAGATGAGGATATCAAACGGATGGGGTTTTACAAATCGCTTTTTTTCGGGAATATAAACTTTTTTTCTCATTTAAGGAATCAGTATTTTTCTTATACCTCGTACGCTTGCACCGTGTCGTCTGTGGGCTAAAAATAATCTGTCTTGAAGAAATGATAACTATTTATCAAATCATATGCAATATTACTCCATGCTTGTCAAAAGTTTGATTTATGAGAACAACGAAATATTGAGAACAAATTGAAACAACAACTTCATTCGTCAAAAGAAATACAAACCTTATCGAATGAGGAGAGAGATGAAATTAAAATATCAGCGAGCTGAGATTGAATGAGTATAATCGTAACCAATGAACATAAGGAAAAATTAAATTATCATAAAAAAGATGGGTTTGAAAAGTGCTCAGTCAGATCGGTAAATGGTGGATGCTTTCATGAAGCACAAATGTTGAGGTTATATGTATAAGAATAAGAATAACCGAAAAATATAACGGAAATTTCAATTTTTTTTAGAGAAAAATCCTGGATGTGGATGATGTGACATCATTTTCGAAATTCAGAGGATAAGCACTTAACTGATTCATCGTGACATTGGAAGAATTCTATTGGATTGAGCCGTCTTTTTTAGTGACATAATTCTTTTGCTTAGAAATATTTTATGCTCTTATTCTCATTTCATGAAAAAATGAGGTTGATTCAATTAGTCTGTTGCCTTATACAAAATTTCATACCAGAAAATTGCCTTGTGTATTCTCTCAGAGATTTATGTCCATGATATATATCCCATCGGTGTATCTGCATTGGGGTAAGAGGGAAATTATGTTGAAATTTGAGTATCTGGTGAGAAAATTAAATTTGTCTCCCTTCATTAAGATGCAAATCTACGGATGCAATTACGAACATTTATATATATACATACATATATATACATACATATATATATATATATATATATATATATATATATATATGTATATATATATATATATATATATATATATATATATATATATATATATATATATATATATATATATATATGTATGTATATATATATATCATTAACTGATTTGGAATCTGATATTTTCACCTTATAATGTTCGCTCCAAGTTATTATAACTTGGCAGGATTACATGAATCAAGTAGGAAAGGAATTATCCTAAAAAAAATTAATAGTAACTGAGCAGAAAATTGATCTCAATTAATGTATATTTACAAAGACGCTCATGATCGAACTCAACCCTGCTACCAGGAATGATTCTTGTGTCGAGAAAAATAATTGGTCAATCATAGAATTTTGAAAGTTTCTGATCTTTTTTCTTTTGATAAATTCAAGGAATGAAAGAAATGAACTTGATTCTTTAAAACAGGGTTTTGCTGTCAAATTTGTCTTTCTATTCATCTCTTCGAAAAGATTAAGTAGTGAGAGTTTGAACAAAAGACAATTATGCTGGATGTTGTGCCATTTTTTGCGAACTTTCAATTTTATGGATCACAGTCCCTGCATCTTTCTGCAAAGTGAATCTTTCAAATCATTTCGAGCGCTGGTCAATAACAGCCGATGATATATTCCTGGAGAGACAGTTAAAAATTCCAGACTTCTATCCCAAAACACAGGATGCCGACAGAATAAGAGCAGCATACCTGATCCAAAAATATGCAGCTAACGGCGGCGGAGTTTCATCGAGATGATTATAACAAGTTTTTCGAAAAAATAGAGAAGAATGAAAACGAACTATTTTTGTGAATAAATGTTAGTTGACCTATATTTTAAATAAAGTCAACACAAACAAACCTTTTGAACAAGAGTATCAAAATCAAATGTACAAAACTTTTGAAAGTGGACCATTACATCTACTTAGAACAACAGACCGCTATGAAACCCACAACAGAGAAAAAAAGTGGAGAATCACTCTGGCTGGCAAATTTTCCATGGAGAGATCATAAGACAGCAAAAGCATAATAGAAAACAAAAAATGGTGATGGGCTAGTCATGGTACAAGAATGAAAGAGGATCAATGGAAATCATGACTCACGACACAAATCCCCAGAAATCGCATGAGAAACACAGACCAACTGTACAAGATGGAAAAATGTATTAAATAAAACAGAAAATATAGGCTCTGCAACGCCCATGGTTGAGTGATATAGTGGATCCTCGGGCAGGTTTCTGTCTAGTGACTGACGTCAGACGATTATCACAGATTATTAATTGGTGTGAGTGTATAAGGAGTTTATTAATACATTTATTCACATTCTTTACTGACTACTCTTCTCCCTTTCCCCCGAACTCAATTTCCGATACTTTGAGAGAACAATATGTATGACACAATCTAAAATGAGAACTGATTATAAAAGAAAGTCTGTTATGTCACTCTTTTAAATAGAAAAAAAGGTATGGTTTTAAGGAATAAAAAAAAAATCATTACCTAATTTTTATGTCTTCCACAGGGACTTTTCACACAGCTTCTCACACAACTGATGAAATGTCGATGGATAATTTTAGATAGAGATAGAATTATCTGTACAATTCCTGATTGACCCATTTGAGCTTGCTCGATTGCTTGTACGTTTACCATCGTGACATACCAATGATAAGAATTTATTTTTCAAGATGTCCATAATGGGACCAGATATCAGTAAAAGTCGATAAATTCTCAAGGGTATTATTACTAAAGGAACATGCACAGCTTTTTTCGGAATTTGAACTCATTTGCCGATTCCTGTTTCTCTTTTGGTCACTGTTACGATAACTCAAATCGTAATCAGAGAATTCACGTCCTCACTTGTTGATTTCAAACTTTTTAGTCTTTAAACTTCCTTGAGGTCTTTTTCAACTTTCACAAAAGTGTACAACAGGAAATATTTTCGATCAATGTATGGTTCACTTAAAATATGCCATGGCCCCCAAAACGATTTCATGGGTACGATTAGGAATTTCTGGCGTTGGTTCTTTTACGTACTAGTAGACTTTGAACATTCTCAACATTTCTCTCTATCTCAAATTGTTTTAAATGGATACAGCGTGCATTATTTTCGCCGTATGGAAACTAAATAACCTCTGAACTTTCCCGAATGTGCTATTTATCATAGAAATTTGTCTTTCCTAAAGAGTTTACCTAATTTTCTGAATTGTATCGTTTGGTCGACACTTTGATATTTACTGGCAATGTTTCTGTTGATTCCTTGTTTTGACATCGTTACAGACGCCCATAAATTGGAATCATTAAAAACGGCCTCTCAAATAACAAACGGAACAAAGCGAACGAGATAATCCTATTTTTCGTCCAACTAACCCTATCAAGGGATGGTGACACCAAGCAGACCTAATCCAACCTTTCCACTTATCAAATATAAATTATATCGATAGCATTGTTGACATTAACATTTTCAATCAATTGTTAGCCGTAGCTGAAAGTAAAACATTAGTTAGGAAGACTGAACAGGAGTCGAGTTCGATCATGAGAGGGAACAGCGACGATAACTTTCACTGCAAAAGCTGTTCGTTGTTTTGTTGGAATATTCAATCCCCAAGTTAATAGATATAAGAAAAGGGGAGTATCTTTTTTGTCAGCAACAATCATTTTAAATACATTAGTTTATGAAGTTGTGTGGTATACAATGTCGTGAATTCCAGGATATTTCCTGTAAATTCCTGGTCGGTATATTGATCTTTGAGCAACGTCAGATTTTTAGACATCATTGCCCTTTTAGCAGAGAACCTACTTAACCTCCAACTAAAGGTAGATCAACTAAACGAATAGTGCATGAAACATTGGCCTACGCATGAACTTCAGCATAACGATGATCACTTGCAACAACGACATCAAGGATAGTGACACGTAGATCAGAACATTAATGTAACACATCGACGTCAAAAGGAGAAAAAGAAGAAATCAAGCAAAGAATCTCACTAAGATGGCAAGCTTTAAGATTAGCACCTTCAAACTCCAAAAGTTCCCATCAATCTTAAAAAGAAAGGTATATAACCAATGCATCTTCCCAAAAATCAATTTTTGAGCTGAAACATGAAACTGATCTGCAAATTGAGAACCATGCAACGTATACATGGAAGAGTCATGTTCGACCTCACATAGAGAGAACGCTAGACAGCACAATACATCTAGAGGAGAACAGGAGTCAGGAACATCATGGAATCCATTAAAGATCTTAAATGGTAATGGACAGGTCATGTTGCAAGAATATCGGACAAATGAAGGACATTGCAACTCACGACATGGATTCCCAGATATCACATGCACAACTAAAACCGGCAAAGTATTAGATCGAGAGACGACATTGACAAATTTTGAAAGTACTGGCTCTGCAATATCCAACGATAGAAAAATGTGGCTAGTCTTTCGGAAAGTGTGATCATAACGATGATGATGATGATGATGATGACGACGACAACGACGATGATGATGATGATGATCTACTCTATTTTTATTTCGTTCATTCTTCTTTCATTCGATCTTATTTCTATCCCTACTTTCTTCCTTCTTTCTTCACCCCAAGCCTCTTTCGTCATTGCAAAGTCATCTAATTATACATTACGAACAAAGAATTAAAACCAAATCCCAGACAGTCTCATGTGACGCTTATCGGTAATGATTCTATTACGTGACACGTTTGCAGTAGTACAACTGGTTCAGTTTTACTCAATGTGGAGGGATTTGAAGACGACAACATGATTTGTCCCTGAGAGAAAACGAATGCGGGAAGACTTTTTCATAAGAATGTTATTTCTTCTGTTCATACTTCTTTTTTTCATTTTTTCACTTTAGTTTTTATCCGCCTTTTTTTTCTGTTCCTTGGGGCACTTGGTATAACTTGTTCCTAAAAGGGGACAGAGGAATAGGGATATAGTTTTATAAGAAAAATGTCTTCTTTGCTTTCTTACTTCGTTTCATCTTTTTCTTCACCCTTTTCCCTTCTTCATTTTTCCAGAAGGCCTTGACATGACATCATGACTTATTATGACCGAGAAATAAATTGGAAGAGACTCTCATAGATATTCTGTTCGTCATTCTCACTTTTTTTTACTTTCTCCCTCTTTTCTGATTCCTTTTCTCTTTCCGTGTTCTTTCTATACTTTGTCCTTCCTGGAAGACTTCACATTATCTTTCCCTAGGAGTCCAAAGAAAAAAAAAGAAGGAACATTCTAACCTGTTCCATAAAATCCGTTTTATGTTCACTTATAATCACCAATGAAAACCACGTATAGATTTTTACATGTATTCCTCGTCTCAAAGAAATCTCTGTATTGCCTTAATTTCTACGTACAGGTTATCCCAAACGTAAGCATATAATTTCAAATAAATTCACAAGCACACAGAGATCAAGAGTAGTGAAAAATCAAAGTAGAAAAGTCTCAATGGAAAAAAAAGGAAAGAGTTGAAAGGAAAAAAAGAGGGCTGCAACCAAACCAATAACAGTATTACTAAAATAAGAAAGTGCATGGTTGTTGAGTAATTGTTGCCATTCTACGGCATTCAATCGATCAGATGAACATAACTGATTTTTGGAGCACTAAATTTGATCATGAATTTTTAATTAGCTGCAAGGGGAATACCTTTGGCATTGAGAGGTTGCTTGGCAGCTAACATTTTGTCAATGTCCTATTCAGTGAGTCACTAAAACATTTGGGAATTGCACTATTATTTATGGATACAGTACTCAGCATAAGCGTACATCGTACATCGTTGCAGCCAACAATTACATAATACTTATATTTTATTGTGTTTTTTGGAGTAAACAAAGAAGTGTCACTAGCCCTCAAAAAGCTGTATTCGAAATCTATTCTATGAATATTTGAGACACCGACACAGAGAGGCCTTCAATCGAAAAGTTCTTAAAAATTGTGTCGAAATGATATCGTACCGTGAGTGCCGATATTAAAACAAACCAGCATTGCCTCAAGCTTAAATGTCAGAGACATGAACATGGGAATTTTCACTGGGGGAGAATTTTTATCTGAGAAGAGCAGGCTCCATGAATACCTTGCTTAGCAGTAGATGGATCACAACCTTTTTTATGACTTGGCAGAAGGGAACATGGATATGCAGGTTGGAAAAACAATTGACCTGGTCAGCAGAGCTATAATTCCTGTTCGATAGGTATGGATAAATATCCGCTAACTCTGGATAGAATAGGATATGGTCCCCTGCGTGATGCATCTTCAAGAATCAATCAAATCTGAGTTCAAATGATATAACAAGAAGCATAAACCAAAGTATATGACGTTTGGAGCCCAGAGAGTGACAGCTGAAGCCGTAGCCATTGTGTGGGTTGGAACCTTCATGTGTAAACAAAGATGGGGATAGTTAGGATAAACGTCAAAAAAAAAAAAGTAATTTCCCAATAATTTTGAAAAAAAATTTGAACAACCAATTGTTTCCTAAGTAAGCGATTTCCAGAATATTTCGTAAACTTATTTACTTGTTTTATCAAATATACTTTACCCGTCCTTTATGCTTCTTTTTCTTCGTGGGAATAACTGATTGTAATTATAGAGTTATATGTACTTTAGTAAATGCATTTACAATAATTCACGTCCTAATTTTGCCGTCTACATTTTTCATCTCATTGATGACAGAACATCTTTAGCTCGAGTTCAGTTCAGATTACATAGACAAAACCATGGAAAATGAGCATATAACGGAGTGATGATAAATGAAGATTTGAATGTTCGAACCAGGCAATTGAAATTCCGCACACAATTTATTCTAATGTCTTTCGTACAATGAGGAAAAAATGATAATAATCTGAACAATATTATTGATTTATGCTGCATTTGCAACTATATCGATAGAAAAGAATAAGCAGACCGTAGGGAGATATTTGCTACACTGTTGAGCAACAAAACACAGATTGAGAAGCCGTTCAATGATAATAAAATCTTGGTGGATCTCTATTCCAAAAATGACAAGAGCTGGTCTATTTCTCTGAATCGTTCATCAACCGATCTCAAATCACAGGAAATGCGTATAAAAGAGTATCTTGTCCGACAAAAGATATGGAGGTGGCTTTTTAGCTGATATCCCCTATCAATGGAGGGAAGGTGGGACAAAACTTTTCGTAAGATAAAAGGAAGAAAACGGAAGCCAACTCTCTCAATTGTACTAGGACCAATGCAACAAAACGACTCCTTTGAGTTGAACGCTAACTTGAATAGATTTTTTCCGTAGTTTGTACGAAGTCAAGTTTATATAATTGATCCCAGTAGCTAGTAACTGAATCTCTGGAGCTAAAACAATCCATTGAAAACATGTCTCCGTTTGGTGACATCTTGTAATAACCTTCAAATGACGCTTTTCATATTGGTCTCCGCTACAAAAGTTTTCTCTCCATTTCCAACCTTTTTTTTTCATCCAAACGATGATTAATTGATTTAATATAATTTGGTTTCGCATTTTCTGTAATTAAAAAAAAACAACCCCAAAACAAAAAAAAGAAACAAAGGCTGATTCGTTTAGCTTTGCATCAGTAAATAGTAAATAGAGGGTAAAACTATGTTCCGCATTGATATGAACCAGTATCGTCCAATGATAGCTAAATCCGATAATTACCACGCCAAATTTTCGAAATAGCTCAAACAGTAGAATAGAATCTTGATTAAATGCAGCATATCTAATGTTCCCCCGTAATGTTTTCATTACCAACGAAAATTTTATTCACACACTTCTGGCTCCCCATCTCAACTGGCTCACCGACCAAAGACTTTCCCGTAGGTCTGCTCACTAATCAGTGATCCACAGTAGTACCTCTATAAATCTACAAAATTTTTCACCGATCCAACGTCGAGAACTGCAGCGGAGGCATACGGTGCCTAAAAACATTTTCACAGCATTAGGAAGAGCTGAATATCTTCATGTACAAATGTTCCGTCTATTTTCTGATGCGTTGCTGCGTCTGAACAGCAAAATCCACCATTGTTTTCACCCGTGTTGTAGATCTGGTCTATTTGACTGAATTAGGCTGTTTGAGTTTTCAAACCCTAGACGCTTTTAGATAAATTCTTGTTCATGAATGCACAATTGGTATGTATTGTCTAAATGCCCTCTCTTTCACTATTCAAAATTGATCAATCTCATACCCATTCATAAATGTCCTTGTATTTCTTTCTGGAGGGATTTTCCAACCGATCATTTTATGGGAAATTAATAAGAATTACCAAGGGATATTCAATGCCCTATTCTTACGCATCTAACTTGCGTATGTATACTTGCTTTATTCCACAATCGTCATACACCTATCCTTATTCATTTAACTCCACCAGAAGCCATTGATGTATCAGTTTTGGGTTTAAATAGTGACATGCCTTTCAAAACCGGTTTAGCTAAAATGTGAACCCATCATGCAACTCATATCTTCTTGCAGCTTTTAGTCACTGAAGCTTTGAAGAACTAACTATTTTCAACACAAAATTTTCTTTCCCGGTGTTACGAGAAATGACACATATATCTGTCATCCAATTTCTTGTGTACTTGAATTGAGAGTGTCTCTGACCTTAACATACGTATGAGTTTGTATCATCTGAAATCCAACACTCCGATGCCTTATTCAGTTGAACGTCTGGTAGGGAATTGCATTCATTGATATTATCAGTATCAGTGATCCAGCATGTGTTTTTCTAATTTACATTGATTTAATAGCATTGCAATGATGAGGTGGTGCGTGTCACCAGAGGATGATATACGTTCTTTCAAACATATAACAACGGGGATGGATACTTCCGGAATTGGTGAGCGTCTTTTTGAACAAAAAAATTGTCCCAAAGTTATGTTTGTCGGCTGAAACAACATTTGTTCATTTCCATGGCTCAATCAAGTTGGGCGTGGGGCGTAGGTTATCACCAACTTTCTTTCCTTAGAGTGTTGTCCACTGCTTGTGGCCACAGAGTACGCTGAGAAGTGAGCGAGCAATCTTTACTTCATTCGGAGAGGAAAGTTCCACATTTTCACTCATTCTACGCCAACTCTCCCGTCCTCAGTCGTCTTCTTTCATCTTGTACCTTACATGAGCCAGATTGCATAACTTGCTAAATCGGAACTATGATATTCTTCTTTTTTGTGACTGCTACGACTCACTTTTACTTTGGACCTGCAAATCCAAGGTCCTCGTCAATTACGGAAATCTGTTCCACACCACTTCACTATCAAGAAAGGGTCACATGCATCATTGCTATGAACTGTGTCAGTGAGTATATGTGCCCTATCAAGATTAGTATCGTGCATCTGTTTGTAAAGTGGGTATTGGGAAGAGACAATGATGTTACACTCAGTGGAAAGATGTCATATGTTTCCTTTTATATTATTCGGAGAACGCTCGAAATCCGTTCTGAAAAAAGTGTCATATGTCGTTCACACTTATTCATGATTATACCATTTTCGTTGAATGATTGGTGTATCCATCTCTTTCATTTATAAATGCATTATCTTAGTCCAATTAAAACTGTATCGTCCCTGTCCATCAATAAATACGTTATCATCGATAATTTTCACCTTATAATGACTTTGAACACCAGATATGTTGGTCGTTGAAATGTGTATACATATTTGTAACACCACACACATACATACATGTTTGCATTTATATTCACTTACATTCATTGATAGGTTCGCATATGCATATTTATTGTTCTACGAAATCATAATTACATTTTTTAACAAAATCTCTCTCTATCTCTTTTTTCTCTCTCTCTTTATATATATATATATATATATATATATATATATATATATATATATATATATATATATATATATATATATATATATATATATATATATATATATATATATATATATATATATATATATATATATGACAATCATGGGGAGCAAAGGAATAATAAAAATAAATACTAATCAGAGCCTTTTTCCTCCTCTTGAAACGCTAGAAATCAATTCCTCTACAAACTGAGAGTTTGTTTGATCA
>OY735218.1:7725557-7765557 GCA_963457665.1 Thysanoteuthis rhombus
TCTTGGCAATCTTTTCTCGCTGTTTAACCGTCTTTTTCAACTGCCATACTGATTATAATTATCTATCTCTAAACATTCACATGCTTTTTTTGTATTTTCTTTTTTTCCCCCGAGTGGAATAAACAGAGCAGTTGTTTACACTTCTCTCCCAAGGGTGACATTCGTGATTTGAACAAGTGGTTGTTTATCAGCACTTTCCCTGATATTGTTCCTATTTTTCCTTCCTTTCAAGCAAATGAAGGATTTTCCTGACAGTTGATTTTTATTATTAATTCCCAGAGTATATTTGATTACCATGAAATACGCTCAGTTGTTTATCAAGTGATGTATTCGTTGACCCTGATATTTTAGCATTTTGTTTTATTGCCCTCGCTGATATCCTCTGTGGCTTTAATGGATAGTGTTAATCTTTTTTTTAATTCATGATATGTTAGGGCGTTTTTGGAGGCAGACGATGGTGATAGGATGTTTTAGGGATGATGGATATGGGAGCAAATTATCAACTTTACTTTTTTGATTTATTGTTAAGTGTGTTGTTGTTATTTTACTTTCATTATTACGAATTTAGAACGACGCCTGCATTGCGATATCGTTTCATTTTTTTCTATTCTGCAAAGGTCATTGTTTTTTTTTTAGTGATTTCAGTGAAGTTTGTAAACTCAAATTTCCCGTTTAGGCAGAGATTGCAATAATTTTCTAAATTTTGGCTTGTATTAGATTGTGCAACAGTTTTCCATTTAAGAGTTGGCTAATCGTTCATTTGATGAAATTTCCAGGAACGAGCTGATAGGGATATGCTTTTTTTTGTATCTTCCATTTGTGAATGAAGCTATATGGTTGGCTGATTTAAGTTTAAATGGTGCATTGGATATACCGATGTGGTATTTTATATCTAAGGGTCTTTCCTCAGTTGATATATCTGCCTGGATCTAAGGCATTCGTTTTGCAGGAGGCAGTTATTCTTTTTTGGGCAGTTGCAGTCTTATTTTTCGTACGAGTATTCTCTTTACTTCTATTATTTCTAGTAATTTTATTCATGTGTTTAGTGATGATCCTACTAATTTTTTTCCGTACAACTAGAACTAATTTCAATCTATTTAAAAAAAATAATTTGCTCGGTGGGTGATTTGGGGTGAGTGTTTTTCAGTTCGTCGGATCAAAATTTTGCTTAAGTTCATTCTTTTTTGTAAGTTAAATGGGGGTGTATACCAGATGATTTTTCTGTTCCTGTTTTTTTATGATTTTTTTCCTTATTATTATTGGACTTAAACTTTTTTTTTACCGAGCTTGAGGTTTGTTTTCGTGAAGCCACCTTTGTTTAGGGTTTTGAGGTAATTATTTCTAACTTTACTAAAAATTGTTTCATCGCAAGAACTTGACGTTAATTTAGTTTCTATGAATTTGGAGATCTCTTTTATCATCATGTTTGGATACTTATATATATATATATATATATATATATATATATATATATATATATATATATATACTCACAATTTTTTTTGAGGTTGCAGTGTTTGTTCCTCTGCCATATAACAGCTATTTTCCTCTTGCATTGCCTAACCTTGATAACTCAGTACCTAAAATATCAAATTATATGCAGGCACATGTGGTCTACTTGCGCTCAGCTATTTTTGAATGATATCAAATTAAACGGATTTTCCCCCCTTTTTTTTTTCAAAAATCGATGAGATTTATAGTGATGTCTCCAAAAGATATCATCATTTCATTTCACAGTTCCAACCTGCGATTCGTGGTATCAATTAGCAGGAGTTTGCTCTGCTCAACATATTGTCACCGGATACATATTATATGTGACAACTTAGAAGACAACAATGTAATATTTACAAATTTTTGAAAAGTTAGATAAAAATAAGGGTAGTATGGGGATACGTGCAGCTGCTGTGTATTTGTGTTCAGACATTCAGTGATAGAATGAGAGGAAGCTTTTTTTCTAGCAAAGTGTAATTTTCAAAGATCGATTAAACGTGCAGTAGTGAACATTATGTCTAGGCAGTATATCACTATGTAGGCAGTCCGCTCACACAACTGGTTCGCTTTTATCATTAGATAGGGAATTTTAGGGTTCAACAGCATTTTGTGGGTTACATAATCGATATAACTATTCTAGAAACCAGACAGGCAAACTGATAACGAAAGTATCAAAAGTAGTAATGCTTATTATTTGGACATTTTTTTTTTGAATTCGTGTCGAGTGTGTCAGTTGCTTGTTGGTTATTGACAGTGAAAATTTAATCAGTCAACTCAAACCAAAATGAAACATGAACCTGTGATTATTTTGCTGTAATACCGTTCGGAAAGGCATGAGTCCAATTCCTCCCTCTGTCAGGGTTGATAATCGATTTATCCCTATCAAGCAGTTTGTCTTTAACATCAGCAGAGCATAACTGATCTTTCAAAACTCATGAATTTTACAAACAACGATTTGTTCCCAATGCATTGTTCATCATTCCCCTACATGTCAAACGGAAGGAACGGAGCTGAATAACAATCTCAAATTATTTCCCTCGTAAAGATGAAAGCAAGTCTGAATAGGGGTTACCGTGAATTAAGTATTAGATAATTGATGATTCCTTCCCATGGACAGAAAATTCGAGAAAAAAAGAAAGATTGCTCCGAGCGAAACATAATATTTGAAAGATTTAAAGAGATAATTTCCTCCAAATAATTTATTGAATATTGATAATAACATGAGCCCATTGGAACTCCAAGTTTTTCAAAATCTAAGATTATCCGTGATTTTAGGCCTGTGCTTATTTCTCACTTTTCTCCAGTATCTTTTCAATACCTAAGTTATCTGATCATAGATAGCTTACAGATTCTCGTTGTTGTCTTACTGTATTTTTGTGATTCACATTCTCTTATATTTAGCTTGCGTGGAACAAGGGTTTGCTCCATCGATAATAATTAATAAAATGGATGACAATTAATAGATTATCATGCAACATGGAAAGCCCTGTCTTATTTCACAATGAATACCTTGCCATAGGTAGAGGATTCTGTCTTATTATTGGTAGCTATTAATCTTTGTCACTTGCTGCAGTGAATTAGTTGAGGACTGTACCATGGAAACAGAATTTCCAGCTCATGAACACATTTGTAAATTGATTCTATCAAGTGCGTGTGTGTCTGATAGAATACATATCTACGGAAAAGCTGCTTTTGTCGGCTTTATTTAAGTGGTGAAGACAAGTCTCATCGAAATTTCTCAAATATCATTCTTCGGAAGTAGTTAAACGGTTGTAATCTTCTATTATAATCAGTCTAACAGGAAAAGGGTTTCCTATTTGGAGTAAAAAATTGCAATAAAGTCCTACACTTCAAATTACTGGAAAGGAGGCATGGCTAACCAATTACTATTCAGATGCACAGATGCACATGCACGCGCACATACACGCACACACACACGCAGACAAAAGGAAATTATGGCTAATAAATCGCTATTTAGATGCAAACACACGTGCACACACACACACAAACACACACACACACACAAGCACAGAAATAATTGCAAAATCACTCGCTATGCGCACACACATTCATGTGAAAGTGCACACACTCTGAATAATGGTAATCAATTGCTATGCCACACGTAGTAAATATGATTTTGGGTTGTTTTTTTTTTTACATTAACAATAAATGCTGACTGTAAAAAGGAAACCATCTTTGTCGTCAGTCTTAAATCCAATTGTTTTGATTGAAGACTGCGGTTTAAACCCTCGTTATCCATGCTAATATATGTACATACACGCACATATATGTATGTGATATTTTGAGTGTTAAAAGACTCTTCTGAAGTCATGAGGAAAAGTCTGCTTATACAAATAAACCTCTGCCTCAAGCTCTTTGGAAGCGCTGTATCCATAGAATGTACTTATAGAAGGAGATACGGACAGGGAAAGAGAGAGAAGGAGAAAAAGAGAAAAAGAGAAGGCGGATGTTGAGAGAGTCTATATTGCTTCATAGTTTAAAACACCAGATATAAGCTTCTTTCCTTAGTATTTTTCTTTCCCCTTTTTTCCTCTACTTTGCTATTATGGTACAATGCATTATTTGTCTCCCCTTTTAACCATCGATCGATCACCATGTAATAGTTTCAGGAATTTAAAAAATCCAAACAGTTATATCAACATCTTTTATCATAATAGTTCAAGTTATGCATGTAGCTTGCTGTTTTATAAATAGGATTTATGTGTATTATGTAGAAATTTTACTTTATACAACATCTCATTTGGAACTGTACCTTGCTCCAAATACGTTTTTCACAATGACTGCTCAGAAAGTATAACAACGGACATGATTTACTCATGTGTGTTCTCGTGTGTTCTGTGTTTATTGTACATGGTACTTTTCATAAGGATTTTTAATATGTTTGGGCTAATTGGAATGATTTGTTGTTTATTTCAAACTCAGCAGTAGACAATAATGTCCATAAAAGATATCCAATATATAAATTCAAAAGTGTGGTGTAATTTCTTGTAAGGTCGGCCATCACCTGATCCAGGTGAGCAGAGAATGAGGTTCAAGTGTCTCTCTGAACACTTTTTTTTTGGTACAATTTATGTTGGAAGCTTGTCCTCGTACGACAAAATTAGGTGCTGTGGTTCAAATCAGGAGATAAAATGTGCTCACCAATCATAACATCATAATAGTCATCTAAAAAAGCTTGTTAGCCATCGCACAATATTGAATGCCCTGCTCCAATCGTATAAATATCAGAATGATAGAAGATAATCAATTCGAAATAAATTGGAATGTCAATTTCCTGAGATAAATGATTGGGTCCTGGTGCCAGACTAAACGAATACTGTGAATGTAACATTTGGCATTTAAATGCAATTAGAAAGTCGAGAGAGAAAAAAGAATGGAATGAAAAAAAGAAGAAATACATGTCATAAAACACGTCCGACATGTGTGGATAAATTATTATGGAGAAAAAAAGGAACCAAGAAAGCACAAGAATTTGCAAAAAAAAAACAGGGAAATTCCAGACAGGAAAGTAGGTTATTTTAATTAAACAAATGACTAGCCAGTGAATAATTGTGCTGCGTAGACCCAAGGTCAATGGCAGATTGAGCATTAACTTAAGCTAAAGCTTTCGGGGATAGGTCAGCGGGACTACAGAGCAAAAAAAATATGATTTTCCAATTGTATCATCATAATCAACATCAATAGCATTTACTCGTCCGTTGCTGGGCATTCACGTTCCCAAGGATTCACCAAATCTTCCTATCTTGGGTTTTGCTGAGTCAATAATTTCTGAACTTGTCTAGTTTCAATATTACATTTTGCCGAACACAGTTTTGCTTATGATTTCTTTGGATTCAAGTTGTTTGTCGTAAGGTCCAACAGTTGTATTACGGTTTTGCAATATGACCAGCCCATTGTTATTTGAATTTCTTATAGATTCTATGATATTCCTGGCTCTTTTTGTTTTATAATATACAGTGCTATTTGTGATCTTTCTGCATAATGATTGGCATGCACCTGGTGATTGTTATTCTTGCAGTGAGGCATGCAACTTTTGAAAATCATCAATGTTGGGCATTATACGGATACCTTATACAACAGTATTCTTCAAAAAACAAGCAGTCATTTTATTCTATCTAACTATGGTGCGGTATCAAGGGGTTACTTTGCTGTTGGATATTGAAGATTGCCCTTTGGGTGAAGTGGTAAATAATTCTTTACCGCTTGATGTAATTGTCAACATGCTACAAAGTCAACTTGACGCGTCATTTCTACAGCTTAAGGAATCCCCAAATGGTTTTAAGCATTTGTGTTTTTGTGGTAGGCCTAGATATGATATACACAATGATGTAATAGTTAAAGAATTATAGCAAGCCATTACTTCATGAGGATCAGTTGATCCTCACTAAGTGTCCAACACTTGTGCTCAACAAGTGCCTTTTTATCCATCTGAGTTAATAAATCTATTAAAGTGAATTGAAGGGCGAGCTAGTTTTAAAAGGAATCATAACAGTCTTGCAACTTTAATCCTTAGTAGATGCACAAAACAGGTGACTTAGTGTTGCTCATACTTTGGTGACTCAGTTTTCGGTAATGGTTAAGTTGTTTTTTACTTTTCGCACACTCAATCAATTGTTAAGCATCTTTCAAAAAGAAAGGGGGGATCTATTATTGTATGTCGGTATAGTAAAGAAATGTAAGGAAATATCCACACTTTGGGAATGGTTTGAGTGTTTTTTTTTCTATCGTTTTTACATTCATTCAATTGTTATGCATCAAAGAGCCAATGTACTTTGAAACTAATCAGTATAAATCCTTTCTATTTGCTCGATTGGCATAGCATAATACTTCCAGAATTAATTCAAAATATCAGGTTATATTTTTTTTTTAAATCCAGTAATCTAAGTTGAACTCTATTGCACTAGCTAAGTTATATGCTGCTAAGGAATGCACAATATGCTTTATTTTGTAAAATACCAAAATATCTTACATTTTCAAAAATTAGGTAAACAACTAGATGACGACCCTGGGAATATGTTGACGATTACAACCTCTTTTTTTTGTATATCCCTCGCTACTGAGGGAAACATAAATTTGAAAAAAAAGTCAAAGTCATTATTGTCTGCAATAATATAAAAAGAGAAAGTATTAGCTTAAAGGAAAACATACGTTTACAAACAAAGGATGGATTTTCATAATCTCCACGTTTTCAATCATTGAAGTATATACGTTGGATTCTGCGTGGTAGCAGAATACAAAAATATTGTGCACAAACAAAATGAAGTAAAGTAGACTAGTGTATGGCATTTTGGCATATTCATAGCAATTATGTGTCAAGTTTATGGTTAACGCTCAGTTTGATTCGTCTCCTGCGTTCGGTGTTAAAAAGAGTCAAGATAACTTTTGTCAATAATCATAACATTGAATTCTTTCCGTAGGATTTGTATTGGTAAATTCGCTCATGTGTCTCTGTATATTCAATTTACGTGATTCTTCTATTTTATTGCAGTTTAGATTCGGGTTTACACTATATGAAATATTGTCTAAGGGATTAACTCAATGGGACATTATTTCAATCTTTTATGCGAAACGATCTCAAAATAGACCCGGGGAAATACATATGGCGGAGAAATCAAGACGTATATATGTTAAAAATTACTGCACGATAAAAATTATGGAGCTAGTCTACTATGTGATTTTGCTTAGAAGTAGTCCTCATGGAGACAATCTCAAATTAAAACAAGCTGAGTACAAGGACAGACACTGAGGATCGAACTTACTGCAGTGGTGATTGTCTAACCCGGCAGGAACGGATGCACTCTTGGTGAGGAATTTGGGTAGTCACCTTTGGAGCACATCATCCCCACCAAAAGCAAGTAATGTGGCTGTGCCTTTTGGTGATGTGGGTCAGTGGCTTTAGAGCTGAGGTGACTTTATCCCATCTGCTTAGTTCGAAATGGGTGTTAGCAACGCTACAGAAAAAAATTGTTCATCATAATTCTCCCTTTTTTTCTGAGGTATTCAACTTAGTTGGAGTCCCAAGGATAGATTTTTGAGAAATTCAGTTCTAAGCTTACCAATCTCATCTGGTAGGGGACAGAGAGAGATCTTTACGTTTGGAATCTACATTCAAAATTTCAACAAAATATAGTTGATATAATTTGAAAAAAATTGAGATCAAATAGTCACAGTTCGAAGTTTTTAGTATTCGGTCATTTGTTTTTTGTCAAGAAGTCTCGCTTCCTTTTCTACCCTCCTTGGATATCTGAGGACTTCCTTTTTTTTTTTTTTTTTTTTGCTTGACCTTAAGATTCTATCTCTAAAATTTTTTTCGTTAGGAAAATTGAGGGTTGGGCATTATGTATTACCTGTTATCCCTGCTTTGTTTTGGTTTGTTTCAAATTCACAGTGATAAACAATAACAAATTTTAGTCCTACCCTCATTAGATAGGGGATGAGAAAAAGAGAGAGAGAGAGAGAGAGAGAGAGAGAGAGAGAGAGAGAGAGAGAGAGAGAGAGAGAGAGAGGGAGGGAGGATCTTTACGCATGGAATCAACATTCAAAATTCTAGCAAAATATAGTGGATATTATTTGAAATAAAACGTAGATCAAATGTTACTTATCTGTGGTGAGACTAAATTTGGGGTTGAAAGTTGAATGGTTCCCATTCGATAGTCACGGTTGGAAAACATAACCAAAATATTACACGCCTATCTTTATTTGCAAAAGCAATCTCTGGCTCCTAACTGAGGAAGAAGTAACGACCTAATTTTGCTGACTGATAGTCCAACAGTGAGTTCGAACCTCATAGGATGTTCTACTCGCGTGACTTTATATCCCACTGAGTCAAACTTGATTGTTATTGATCCAAAAGTGGAAACTTATTAAAACATCATTAATTCAACGTCCGTCGTTTGACATAGACATTCACAAGGAATCGCCAAAATTCTTTATCATGGGCGTTGCTGGGCCAGTATTCTCTAGGTATGTCCAGTTCATCTCTCCATCTTGTATTTTGTTAGCCTCAGTTTTGCATATGATATCTGGGGATCCACGTTGAGAGTCGTTATGTCCACTGGTTGTCATTCTTGCAACATGGCCAGCTCATTGCCATTTAAGTTTTCTGATAGATTATTTGGTGTATCTGACTCCTGTTTCTCTTCATTTTATACTGTGCTGTCTTTTGATCCCCCCATATTTGGTTGAGCATGATCCTCTCATTTGCTCGTTGCATGCTTCTCAGTTTGCAGGTTTGTCTTTTGGTTGAGTTTGATGTTTTAGTTCCATAATACTCTTTATGTCAAGATCATTGGGATCGTCTGGTTTCTGTATGCTGAGCTTGCTCTGCCAAAGGTTTGCTATTCAAGAGTAAATTTTTCCTTGATTTCTTTTGAGAGTTTTATGAAAATTCGCTGTCCTAGATATATATAGTGGCGTACTTTTCCCAGTTTTGCATCCCAAATTTTACAGTTATGTCCTTATTCTCGAAGGGCCGTTTTAAAATGAGGATTTGTCAAACACACAATTATTACAAAGGCTCTTTTATCCATTTTCCAACGATTAAATATAAGTAAGTCCGATTAGAAGTGATAATGATCAATCAGATTTTGAATAGAGGAATACTGTAAATTGTCAAGTTTTAGAATTAAAGTTTGCCTCTTATCAGCTAAAAGATTTGTGATTGTTTTCTCTATCCAACCCAATTGAGCTAACATATATGTCTGGAGCTAAATTCCATTAATATCTGCCATCATTTGACCAAACGTAAAACTGACCTTTAAATCTATTGATTCTAAAGAGAGTTACTGAAAGATATGATTTCCAATGTCAGTATTTATTTAGCAGATGGAACTAATTACCGACTCTTCCTTTGTTTCTCAATCTCTTCGATGTGTATTGGTGTCAGACAATGTGTTTAGACATGGATCTCCAAATATATATCTTGATGGTTGCACTTACGGATTAACTATGTAGAAAAACAAGAGTATGCAACATGTTAAAAAATTTTCAAAGCTACCAAACTGAATATTTTGAAGCCATCAGCCCCGATTCAATCATGGTTGATGATCGGAAAAAGTTAGAACCAGTCCTCTTCAACGTCTAAGAATGAGAAATTCGACAAATATCGTTCGATCAATTCCGTTAATCAAGTTCAAATTTTGTCTTATCCTTGTGATATCAACGTCATATTATTCAGGCATTGCATGAATTTACTATAACTTGCGTTCTGTGCAGTCCACGGGTATTCGACAGAATTGGTAAACCGGTGCTTGACAAATCAAGGCTACATGAATATCTTGCCAGCAGAGGGGTAGCCTTAAAGTTGTTATGTCCACTCTCGTATTTGAAAAGGAATGAAAGGAATGAGAACTGTCACAAGAAGGGAAACTGAGTGAATGCAGCCTGTGATGACGTCATATGCATAGAATGTGCTAAAAAAGTTGAGAATGAGCGAGTAAATAAAGAGGACCGTGATATAAAAACAAAAACAAAGCAATATCTTCCGATGCATTTTATCAACCTTAAAAAATCTATTTATAAAGGAAGGATCGGTGGAAAAGAAGCTCAGGGAATAATTTAATGCATAGAAAATAACAAAAAGGGAAAGAAACCCCGGAAAAAATGAGAAACATGATGCAGCATTTTTTTTATAGATTGCATCAACTTGTTTCATCAATCTGATTTTCAAAGTGGATGACAGCTATGCAAGAGAGCTATACCCCCAAAAGCATTCAGAAATCAGAATGTTGTACAGTCATTCAAGATTACCACAGGATGATAGTATTAGTGTTATTGTATAGCCCTGTTAAGAACACGTTTGAATGAATGGCCTATGTCAACCAGGAATACTCGTTCGCAGAACGGTTTGAGGTGATATGATGTTTTTAGCAACTCTTTACTCGTGCATCCATACAGATAGATTATGATTGATGGATAGATAGATAGCTAAATAGTTTGGCGGATAGGTAGATAGATAGATCGATCGATAGATAGATGGATAAATGGATTGATAAAACACAAACATTTTAACTTTTTAATCGTTGTCCTTTGGAAAGTAAGAAGGTGGATGATGTTAACAAGAAATACATTATGCAAATATTGATACTCCGCTGATAAAATAGATATTATGAACATTCTCTATATTTTTAGGCAGCATCCGGGACAGTGACATGCCATATAATAATCCCTGTCGAAAGAAACGCAAGGATGTTTCTTCTCTGAGGTGTAAACGAACTTCCATTTCTTCGTCTCTACTTTGCATACAACTTTGTTTGCAGCAATCAGAGAAATGGATCCACAAAACCTCCTCTGAGTTGTTTAATCCCAGCGAGAATATTTGTTTAAATGTTAATTTTTTTGATGGAGGTTTTTAGTTGATGATGTTGTCCTAAAAAGGGAAACATGTGCAGGTTGGGGAGAGCTAGTGCAAAAGTAAATTGTGCAAAGATAAAATACACACTCGTTGATATGACACAACAAAAATGTCATTAAGCTGAATTTGCAATCATGACGGGTGGATCAAATAAGTGTATTAGGAATTGCAAGTATAGGAAGAGACGAACAAAAATTTGTAGATAAGAGATAAATTAAATGGAACAAAGAAGGAAATGAAAAAGAATCAGAGAAAAATTGACATACCATCCCCCAAAAATAAATCTAATATTCTTATCTTCCTATTGCAGCGACGTGCTTCAAAAATGAAACCCACTCAATTCAAACGTCCATTATTATCTACCTATATAGGTTTCATGTTTTTACACGAATACCAGGACCTTCATCTTCCACTTATTTGATTTCTGTTTCCCTCCATACAAGTGAAATAAAATGTTATACCTCACAAAAACCATGCATAAACTTTCAGTGACAAGTTTTCTATCTACTTGAAATTTGGATTGAAAGTGATCGAGGTTATTTCCACTTCATATCTATTCTGTTGAGATTTATGGCATCGATTGGATTTGGGGAACTGACAGTCCCACACATCAATTGAATTTTGATGTGCAAGTCTGAGATGTAAGTAAATAAAGATAGTGAATCATAGATTAATAATCGAGACAAGATATCAACACTGACGTGTGATGTTTTCATGTTTAATGATAACCTTACTCGAAAGCATATCCTCAATAAATAAAGTTTTGAAGTTCTTCTTTTTGTGTCTGTCTCCATCTCATCTTACTCTATTACTATCTTCCCCTCAGTTAAGTTTGGTTACCTACAGTATCACCGCATACTCTGCATCCATCTAGTCGAATGTAATGTTACAAGGGATCGATGTTATTATAGATTCAACGCATGAAATTGATCCATTTTGAAACCCTGGCAATTACTTTCGATATTTGGTGCTGACCATGTACGTTGATAGAAACAAAAAGCTATTGGATCTGAAGAGATGAGATGTTGACACTGGCAATCATATTTTTATCGGATGATTGCATTGGCCTGGTAATAACTTCCTAGCAAGACAAACTGGATAGATTGATTACATTGTCCTACAATTCCTTTTAACAGCCAACATATTGTTTCATTCATCACTTATCGAAGTTTTGACCCAACGCCTTTCGGAAACACAACACAACACACACACACACACACACACACACACACACACACACACACACACACACATATATATATATATACATATATATATATATATATATATATATATATATATATATATATATAAACAAATATATATATACAACCAATATATATATATATATATATATATATATATATATATATATATATATATATATATTGTGACATCTGCATGCAGCTGTTTGGTTGTATCACAACTGTTCAGTGTGACTATAGACTATTTATTATCCCATCCAGTACCACGAGTCAGGATCGAAACCTTAGCTTCAGATCGAGAGGTGGTAAACTCCCGGTACTCCATGGAACTAGACGGTCAGTGACGTTGAATTCAAGCAATATATTTATACATCGTATATATTCCTCATCCACCAAGGTGCTCCATTCCATGTTCGAAGACTATCTCCTGTCGCCACACAGTGATATATCACACAATTTAGACAGTCTAAATAGGATAATTAATTAAAGAGTAGGGGAATGCAGCTACCTATAGAGTATCTAATCCAAACTAACGATGCTCTTACCATTGAGTTAAACAGCCAACTGTTAATGCAAAGGAAAAAACAACTGCTTTCTATCGTAATATTCATCTCATTCATTCTCAGTCTATCCAGCTTTGTCAAAAGTCTCACTTGGGAGGGACGTGTTTGGTCCAACAAATAGAATTACAAATCTTGTTCTGAGCAAAACACCTCCCAACCCGCATATTTTCCAAATGGTTTTGGAGAAAAAATTGGTGATTATTGACTCTAAAATCCTTCCTAAGTTCTTTCCATGGCGAAAACGTTGCAATATTTCTTATCCGTCGGTCTTTAGATCTTCTTACTTGTTGGTTTTTGAACCTATGTTGAGAAATATAATAACAAAAACTAATTTGATACAATACAATTTTCTCAAGTCCAATCTTAAGTCATGTTATGATGAGCTGATTGAATACAAGATGTGAAGTCGATTCAAAAAATTGATGACTTGTTATCTCATCTTATTTGTTCACTTCAATCAAATGAAGTAAATATTCAGCCATTGATTATGTCCATCAATCGTCTTTTGTTACATGATTTCTAAATAATGCTAGACGCAAAAAGTTTGACACAAACAAAGAATCACCATAAGTTGACGGGCTTTTCGCAGAGCAAGCCCGAACATTTCCAATATTCATTTCGTTTAAAAAATATTCAGCAGCAGAATTCCTAATATTAAGAGAGAGAGAGCCAATGGTTTTGGACTAAAACGCCATGGAATTCGCCTAGTTTATTATAGTGAAATAGCAAATAATCAAAATATCCAAGTTGCTTGATGATAAGTCATCAACATTGAGATGACACCGAAGTTGGCTTTTAAGTGAGTTTTTTTTTCTCGTGAAATATATCGTCTGAAATTTTAGATTAATTGGACAATGATGTCCATTGCTATTCACGTGGGATCAAAGGCAAAGGTGAAACCAAATAAGTTTGGATTACTTACTATATGAAACGAACTACAAAAATACCACTTTGATGTTCCAAGATTTCACTCGAGTTGAATCATTGAATAACACCTTTGAAAGGAGTTAAAACAGTTTTTAGGCTATCCATCTCTACGTATCTATCAAACACATCTGGTTATTCATAGGTAAAGATTTTATCTTTCTCAAAAAACTTACGTCAATTCCGGTAGTGAGTGCAAAAAGGGTCCAATACATTCTCGAAAGTTTCTTTTCTCATAATCATACATTTTCAGAATTTGTACCAAAAATGTTTGTAATTTGCAATCATTTTTAATTTTGTGTTATTTAATCTGTACAGTAAATTCTGTCAATGTCTAAAATATATATGGATCTTCAATACTTTCGATAGTCACTTACGGAGCTGAAGCATTGGACATAACCAACCGATTGATCCTCAAACCATGCAATGTGGACGTGAGAGAGTCATGCTCATGTCACTTGGAGAGACTACAAACCAACAAATTATTCAAGACAATAAAAGAACCGGGGCCAAGGATATCATAAATTCCGATTCAAATGACAAGAAGCTGATAATGTTGCTACAATATCAGACAATCGATCGAAATCACGACTCAGACAGTGTGACAAATGAGACAAGCACCGAAATTACTGATGAAGAGATCGTGCAAGTCCTTTTGATGATCAATGTCCAAAGACAGCAAAAAGGCTGATGATATAGATTTTGAAATGGATTTTAAGGGATAACTCTAGTAATTTTCTGCACTATATCTGAATGCCTAAATATTGAAGTTTCATCAACATCTAGGTTGGTCTTCCTATGCCATCGGATCGAATATACAAATGAATCCAGGATTTATTGGTAGTGCATTTTTCAAACCTCACGTTATTTTTAAATATAGTCTAATTGATTGCATTCTGTGATCTGCTTGTCCTGTTCATTTCATCTGGAATCGATCTTGATAGTATTGAGTCATTATGAATTTATGTCAATTTGCTAATACTAATGATCTGACAAGATTCAAATGAACGAATCTATTTTTACCGTAGGAATAAGAATAAGACCATTCGCTGTCAATCAAAAGCTCTCAAGTTATTCTGTAAACCAATAAATGTGAATTTATATCCGTATGATTTAATGACTAAGCTGTGAATAAGAAGGCAAAGTACAATGAAGACATGAAACATTTAGAGGTGGTAAAAGAATGGTGCACAATAAGTGATCAAAATGCACCAGCTATATTTCCACTTGACAGGGTTGTCGTTGCCCGTTTCTATTTGTACAATATTGTTATCTTGTCAGTATTTAAATTGAACACAAAAGTATTCGATACTCTGACATAAATCTTATTTTAATCAATACGCCCCCACCATTCACTGAAATTGGTTCAATGATTTCTGATTTTTGTGTGTGAGAAATCAACATTGCATTTGGCTCCAATATACTTCCAAATGTTTTATCCATCGATTTTGTTCCAATTTTATCAATCTTGTTAGAATATATTTTTTGGAAAATGTATCGGAAGCTTTCTGCTCATTCTGTATCTATAAGTATTTACATGAAATATGTATCCGAAGTGACTGGCGATAGTAGGATTTGCAAGGAAAATTTCATATTTGTTTTTTGACTCATACTAGAATTCAAGGTTTGGGGACGTCTTCTTATGCGCATCACAATAGACATCCCTTTCATCTACATGAAAACATTTTATAAACCAACACAAGTATACTATATATGAACAAGTATATTTCTATGTAATCTGAAATTAACATCATGAAAAAAGGCAATATGTCAAATGCGTGAAAAAAGGCAATATGTCAAATGCGTGAATTAATCCGATTGAAAGGATTTTCGCATTCCATCCTCCAGTTCAACTGACCGTGCGACCCCACTGAAATTATGTCCATTTCGCACTCACAGATGCAATGATTATCAAACAGAAAGTCTCATTGGAAACAAATCTGTGAGCAGGAATAGAAGACAATTTTGGGGGGAAACTATCATTCATTCCGATATTACTGTGTGTCTTATTGATTGTCTAGCTAACAAAGTTATTCTGTGGAGAAAGAGAGGTCATTAATTAAAGTGAAATCCAGCATTTAATGTCAATTTAATGTAACGTATGACACATGAGATCTGTTGGTATCTGATGAATACTCGTAATTATTTATCCAAAAAAAATTTATAGAAAACATAAACATAAAGAAAACATAGAAGAAATTAAAGAACAGTCATAAATCGCCCAGTGGTTGAAAATACTTTTACTTAACACTTCAAGACAGAACATTACGTGGTCATTCGTCCTTCATATTGCTGACGTCATCAGAAGATGCTGGATGGGGAAAAAACAAAACAAAGGGAAACGTTCTGTTGCCATGGTCACGATTGCTGCTAGAGGAATGGGGCATTTCTATGTATTGTTTACTCAGGTAGATTACTCTGGTGTCTGTTTATTTGTCAACATCTTAACCACTTTAACAAAGATCCCAGATGTATCTTGTTAATGGCATTCACCGTGTAGGACTTGCTGCCTGCGTAAGTAACAGTCAACGTGGCATCAAAGGCGATGGTAAAACTGTGTGTAATATTAGCCGGGGAGCGAATGAATATTAGCAGAGTGATGGAGCCAAGACGGGAAAAACATTCGGACATCTCATCTCCCACAAATCCCAATCAGTACGTTTAATCTGAAAGTGAAAAAAAAAGGGGAATAGATAACTTCAAAAGCTTCGAATTATTTTTTATCCCTTATATTTTGAATATACTTTTTTCCCATTATATATCCGTTTCTTTTCGATCAATAATCTTGCAAAATACAGATATCCTCCAATCAGAATCAGATTCATGTATCTGCATCAAAGTTCTAACGCAGTTTTCGAAGCGTATGATTCATCCAATCACAGAAGTTGAAGATATTGTGAATAATCAGACTGACGGGCGGATACCAAAGAAGACACATTCTCTTTTTACTTTGCTCGGGGGATTAAAGAAAACTGTTTTCAATTGTGATATTTATGGTCACTATTTAGTACTCGATGTTAATCTCAGATCATATAAAAACATACCGGTGTATATATGATGTATTTGTGTTTGATTATAAAATGTTTTCATGTACGTATTTGGAAGGCATGTGTTTAAAAGATTGTGTTATCGGTGATGATAGTGGTGATGGTAGTATAAATGTTTACTATAACCATTTGAAATATGTGATTTGGTTGCATGTATTGGTATAGGCTATTGTAATTTTGGTCCCATTGAAAAAGGGATTAACAGTGGAAAATTACTTCTGAGATTCTCAATAAAGATATCTGTGCATGGAGAAGATTGTGAAGAAAGATACTTGAAACCGATACGCTCTAGGCGAGAACATCCATCGTGTTTTATGTTGAGTTTGAACAGTTCCTTTACCTACTTTTTCATCACTTTGACATCTATTGATAAATAATAACTCCAGAATCGTTTATACTTCACGAAATGTGTTTCCTTCAAACGAATATAAAATACGTTTCGTTAAAATGTTTAAATGGGAGGAACACTTGTCACTAATGATTGGTACTTCATGAGCAAAATATATTTTTCATCTTATATTCTTTAGCAGTTAAATGGAGACACAAAGAACATGAAAGCTTCACTGTTCATTAATACTGCCAACACATCAATATTACAAAGAGTTATCAGTAAAGTTGAGATATCGATATACATCACCGAAGACTCACTTCATCAATAGAACATTATTTTCATTGGAAGAGATAATCAAAAATCAGAAAATGAAATATTGCCCAAAATATTGAGGAAGTGTCACAGTTTTCTCAATTTTTCATGTATATTTTTTTTTATGTAATACCCATCCCCTCAATCAAATATCGTAAGATTTCTGTGGATAGTCCCTCTTTAAAACGAGTAACATGTATACGTAGTAACCTAGCTAACGGCGACTATTTTAAAACAATGTTACATACTGAAATAAAGAAAATAAGTGGTATTAGCACTCGATAGCAATTATCTGTGAGACAAACTTGTTAACCATCATGACAAAGCGTCAGTAGGGATTAAGGTTAGTTAACTTAAGCAAAGGCTACGATTGGGGCTCAAATTTACTTAGCATTATGTATGAATATATAAATCGAAAATAAGTAAGAACAGTCACATTCAATCTATTGCTGGAACGTGGGCTGTCAATGCAATGACTGTGCTAAAATTGCTTTGTCTTGTGAGCAACCCTTTCCTATTTAATCACCCCATTTACTGTTCAGATTCCCCCTACTTCAACCAAAGAACCTTTGTTACTTTTCGACCAAACTTGTGCTCCACGCGATTTGTTCTGCTGAACTCGATGGTTGTAAAGGAGCTTCTGATAATTTGTGAATTAATTGCAGAAATACAATCCTTTAAATCGGGAATCCCCCCCCCGATACATTCTGTAATCAAAATTTATGAAACAATGATGAAAAAGCCGGTTTTTGATAGAGTAGAGGTCCTGCTTTTAAATGTTACTTAGTTCTGAAATCAAACGGGGAAGAATTACTAAAATCATTATCGGTATATATTATTACCCTTTGGGAAACGTTTTCAAATGGTTTATTTGTACTGAGAGCTTATTCGTCACTCGAAATCTGCACTATTTACTGAATTCAGTAAATCCAGGGCGTAAGTTTTTTTGGGTTGTAACGAAACGTTTGTTTCACCACACAAAGTGATTTCCTGGAGGGAAAGTTCAAGGAGACACCTGTTTATTTTGGGAGATGTTTGTTTTAGAATCTGTGAAGAATTCAAATTTTCTGGCATGATCTATTATTCACGCCGTTAATCTCTACCTCAATTACCAGTTGGTGACAATCGACTTGGGACAATTCCTCAATCAACTGTTGACTCTCTGCATTCGGGAGATCTGTATCAGGAGCATGATTGTCAAACTTACGTTGCCTCAGAATTATGTATTTAGTTGCATTTCACAGGTTTGAGGTAAATACTGATACAATGAAAAGCGTTAAAATAAAATAATGGATAGGGGCAGATCATATTGTCACCGTGAATATGATAAGAAATACGCTTTCAATAATTATTTCTTACAAATAAAAATGTATTACAATGCTAATATACGTTCAATTACTACATATTTCTAATTATGCACGAACCCAAATGTGGGTAAACATGGATCAACATCAATTTGGTGCTTACGAATTTTGACAAGAGGTTTAAATCGGGAAAAAAATTGAGTTTATGTCCCAAAATGTAGAATGTGTAGTCAAGGATCTATCGATTTGAATGATGTATGAATACGTCGCAACAAACATTCTGGAATGTACGGAGGAATGTTGCAATCAGTAGGAATAGTTTCTCTTTCTTCTCAAAAATTATCTCATCATCTGATGAAAATTCAAATATATTTGTGGATTTTTCTTTGTAATTATTATTAGAGAACCCAATCGATTAACAAAGAATAGAATAAAATCGTAAATGAATTTAGAAAGGAATAAGTCAGGGTTTAACAGTTTGGATGATTCTTGATAGGAAAAAATCAATTTGAATCGAGAATAATATGTGAAAAAAATCCTCTGGCAGCAATAGAAAAATAATATGAAGATAGAAGACGATTGAAATTAATTCTAACGATAAAATCCAATCTTTTGGGGCTCAAAGCGCTTCATTTATAAAGATAGATATAGTTTATTCCTCGGCAAATCAATCGATATTAATCTTTTGATTCGTCTATTCAAATGCACCTGCAACGAGTCTTCAAAATTTTTCCAAATACAAAATTTGTACTGAATAAAATATGCAATCAATCATCATTGAAGTTAAAGAAAAATAGCCGAAAATTAGAGAAAAAAATGTGTTTTATTGTTTATTCGTGAATTTGTCGGATACAATTTTATTGAAAGAGAAAAAAATTTTGTAACCTGGATGCTGACGGAGCTTATTTGTAGAGTTTCTGTATAATTTGCTGTCTCCATCCTAGTACTAGGGTCCACAGCCCTTTTTTGCTTTGTGAACTGGTTCAGAACTGACAAATTTCTGGAAGACCAGCGAACGGAGGAGGTTTGAAGGCCAATAAAGACCTGAATATAAGTTATAAGTCGATTATAAATCATCAATTTTATTTGTTAAACGAGTAACTTTGCTAATTGAATCATACGACCAAAAGAAAAGAAATTTTGCTGAATCCTATTGTTGCTGTGGCCCTTTTTTTAGGTGCAGGTGGGGACATGATTGATATCATCGAAACTGACATGAAAATTGCATTGACATCTAACATCAATATTCCCAAGGATTTGCCACACCCCTACATCAAGGGCCAAGCATAGTAAAATAATTCCTGAACTTTCTTATCACGTCTCTCCTTCTTGTATTCTACCAGCGTCAGTTCCCCATCTTATATCCAGGATCCATGAGTTGCGATAGCCACTGAGTGTCAACTATTATTGCAAATTGACTAGACCTTTTGCCATCTGAGTTTTCTTATTAATTTTATGTTGTTTTGGTCTTTTTCCCTGATATATTGCGCTTTCTGTGATGATCCCGGTGGGGTTGAGTATCATTGTTCAAGGTTCAAATTGAATGCTTTTCACTATTTGGGTTACTGTTTTAGTTATGTTCAATGTCTCAGCGCAATATTAGGACGATGTATTTGTCATGCATTTTTCTTTTAACGAGTCAGGGGCCATTTTTCTTCTTGTAGGTTTTGCTCACTCTATCCAAAGCCAGCCGTTTAAGAATGATACATCACTTGATTTCTTATTCGTTTGAGGATATCATGGAGATTCGTCCTAAGTTGATTGAATGGTCTATTTTCATCGGTTCTGCAGTTTTATATTTGATCGTTGTAATTTCATTCCTGACTTAACCTTTGTTTTTCTGATTTTCATGTGGGAGCCAAATTTCATGCTCTTCTTCAGTAATAGTTCCAAGTTGTTTGTGTTCTCTGCAAAGAGAACTAGTCATTGAGCGAGTGTCTAAATCCAGGCAGTGAACAGTTTTTAGGGAGCTGAAGGGCTCCGAGTCTTTCTGTAGCCGGATAATGGAGATGCCGTGATTTTTTCAACTCTGTTTTACTTACTCTCTTCCATAAATGCAGGAAGGATAATTGCTCTTTATTTCAGATATTTTTTTCCTTGTCATCTAATTTCACTGATGCCAGTCATGTCCCACTTGTAGATCGGTTAGGTGAATGTCTGTGGAGATTGTTTCGTGTTTCAATCATCAATATATCATTTGTTCTCTTGGTAGGGTTAGTTGCACTTACGAGACATCAATCGAGCCCTAGGCAAGTCGTATGGCTGGGCCTCATAGGATCAATAACCCAACAGATATGTATTTTAGTCTTTTATTCACTCTCCAATTTCTGATACGTTCAAAAAGAGACATTTTGTAGAAGTCCCTTTCAATGTTACTATAATGCACGGCATTTTGACGAAATGTTCATTTTAAACTCAAAACGGTTTCATTTTTTTTTTTTTTGGTTAGATTCCTGCATTGCTCATTTCCATCTGGGATGTTCCAGTTTCTGGCAAACAAATGTTGCAATTCTTCACATTTGCATCTTCTATACATTCGCATTATGATTTTTCAAGCTGGGCTCTTTCTGTGATGCTATCGACCCTGAATATTCTCAGTGCATTTCTTTTATCGTTCGTTTGGAACTCATTTACATCTTATTGAAACAATTGACTCAAGTCTGATTGATTAAATACGAGTGAATGAGGAGCAAATAAATAAGTTTTGATCTTGAGAACCTCTATTGAAATTATTCTCTTGAGACTATTCAAGAATGTAAAAGGGTTGAGGACTGAGAAAGAAGAAAATCACCAAGGATCTGGTAAATCGCTATTTAAAACATTTACCAAAAACTGATCAAAAGCAAATGTTATTGATTTTGAATGCTTCTTGATATTTATCTTTTTTCCTGAACGTTCGTGAAAATAACGATGAGAAGCAAACATTATAGAATCTTTTATGAGCCCATTTCCCCAAGTATAAATGATCCGAACAGTCATTCCTCCCCACTAGACAGGATATGTATTTACAAAACCATTCTAACTCTAGACAAATATGTTTTTACAAAATCATTCCAACTCAATCCCATGTGAATCAAGATATGATGATTAATTTTAGATTATTGGACCAAAACTCCTGTAGAAACCCATGAATACACATCTTGAAACAACAGCAACCCACCAAAGTACGCAGTACGTAGTTGACTTTCACCAAAAGGACGTTGAGGGTCTCAACTTTGATGAATCAAGGCTATCAAGCAAAGCTTTGTTAAAACAATCCATGTAATTAAAGAATACTACGCTCATTGAAATAATTGCAACAGTTTGAGGGGGAATGTTGATGTATTTCTGAAATCCTTGGACCATCATTGTTCAGAGTCTCAATTTTTCCCTGAATTCGGTTCAATTGCAGCAATTGATTTAATCCATTCAAGTAAGTGCTGTGAGCGATATGTCATATGTATTAATCTTCAAATTGTATCAGTTATTGGTAATCGGATTTATGGTGAATCTATAAGAATCAGATGTGTATTTGCAAGTTGTGGCTGAGCATCAGAGTACATGGGAACCATTCCCAACCCTTCAAATACACTTGGCCTTTGTTATAATGTGAAATATATATAGAAAGTTCCTACAACACACACACACACACACACACACACACACACACACACACACACACACACACACACACACACACACACACACACACGCATGCAAACACGCACACACACATTTCTGTGTATGTGACGGGTGTGTGGGTGTACGTGTGTGTGAACAGGTGTGTATGTGTGTAAGGGTGTGTGTACGTATATGTATACATTCAATTCTGTTCATGCTATACACATACATACAAATGAATATGCGAGAGAATAGACGGTATCATGTGTTTGAGAAACATCGCCAAATACCGACAAAAGCTGCAAGTATAATTCAAGATGGATAAATAAATGGAGAGGGAATAATTTGAGCGATATACAGTTTCTAAACACAGACACACACATACACACACACATAGATATATACATATATATATATATATATATATATATATATATATATATATATATATATATATATATATATATATTTATTTATATATACCTGTACGCTCCTGATGTTTTCTATCTGCTATTCTATTTTTAATCAAATAAGCGAAGCAGATACCATTGACACGGGTTACTTTCATCATTCACCAGAGTATCAAAAAAATATGAAAACGGTTTGAAGTGGTTTGATTTGATTAACGAATAAGGAATTCAAAAAATAACCAAGAAATGAAAAGAGAAATCAAAAAAATAAAAAAACGCTGCATATTTTGTTTGGCAGGAAGTTATGATCAAAATGTTCATAACAGAACACTCCTCCCCTTCTTCATCCAATGATAATTACAAAAAAAAAACGTATGTAAGATCAGTCTCTTTAAAGCGTCTGGAAACATTCTGAAGCACTCTTTTAAGATGCTTCCCTTTATTTGAAAACCTTCCTGACCAAAGTTATCTTGTGTAAATGCAGTCATCTATTAGACTTTATGTTTGCCATGAATGAGGAATCTACAGTGATTATATATATACAATATTTACTGAGAGAAATGAAGAGAAAGAGGGGGGAAAAGAGGGGATGGACAGCAAAGATTCACTGGAAGTTTCTACAATTTGCTATTTAGCTTGAATGGTAGCCAACTTTTATTTTTAGGGCAACAGAATATCATCGTTTTCTTCTAATGTATCTTGAATCATACACTGAAACTCCTTTAGGACAGATTTTCTTATTAAATCATATCAGGGATGGGATATCTGGATAAAGAATCATCGGTAGTAAATGTTGTTGCAGGTGTAATGACATGGCTATCATAAAAGATGGTATGAACTTTTTTCATGACGTTGTACTACGACTGTAAAGAGACAGAGTGCTTCAAATTGATATCATTACTTTCAATTAATGTATACTTCACTTGGGGACAAACCCAAGTTTCCAATCTATTTCTGTTCCTTTAATTTAACTGCAAGAAAAAGATTCAAAAGATCATACATAGATAAGTTGTACAAGACCTATGATTGAAGTTTACTTCTGGTATGATTGAAGAAATATGGGGCTATCAATGAAGATCCAGCAAACAACTCAGTATTGTTAATTTCAACAAAAGTTATACTTGCAGTATGCATATCCATTTTTGAAATTTAATTTCCGTCTTTTTTTCTATTTTTGAAGTTCATTTGTTCTCTTTTTTTAACCACATCAATAAGATGAAGTTGTTTAGCCTTGGGAGCAAACTTCTGATTGGGGCAATAAGTCTGATGTGACACACCACGATCACCAACCTGGCAAAATATTGGAAAACATTTGATCGCTGCAGATCATTTTTGATTGTCTCCATGGATCTTGAGCATTAATCAAGACTGAAGCAATTTTCTTGTTTGACATTTGCCTCTTCTTATAAGGTGCTCTTTCTATTTCCTTATACAAACAATTGTTGCCATCACAAAAGGATCCAAATTCCAAAGACCATATGTACACGACAGGGAAAAGAGGTTTGCTCCTCTCCTTTTTTTTTTGCAGTAACCTTGTGTTACACATTGATATTTATTTATTTGCTCAAGTCCATTCGTTGCTTATAGCTATTTGATTTTGATGTAGTACTGAGAAAATATCCATGAAATATTTGATCTCCTTATTTTAGCAAGTAATTGTCAGTCTGAAAAGAGTTGCAGGGAACAAATCTCCAAGACACAACAGAAAAATTTTTTCCTGCCATGATAAAAAAAGAATTTTGAAACTTTCATCACATACCTCTTTTCTTTGGACTCTCCTGTATGGTATATACATACATATCCAGCCAGAACAACTCAGTAAATGAATGACCCAATATTTGGCTGTTTATGATATGAAAGAATGTCAACACTTGGTGAGTAAAAGTTTAAATTTCCATCTTTCAACATTCATTTTATGACACATACATAGTCATCCAGCAAAACCTGCTGGAACACTTATGTATTCAAATGATTAAGGGTCCATGTACTTAATACTGTATGCTGCTGTAAACTATGAGTAAAAGCCCTAAAATTTATCACTGGAGTTTCGGAATGTGACCACGTAACGATAATACACCTATTCTTCCTTTTCTATCGTTTCATTCTGGCGAGGTTATGGCAGAAAATGATGCTTGTTCAAATCCTGGCTGCTTACAATCACCCTGCAGCGATAATCCTGGGAAATGCAGGGATCCAGTGACTGCCCTCAGCGAAGGCTACTGACAGATATTGTACAGATTGTCTTGCCATCGAGTAACTAAACAGACACTGTGATAAGCCTTGCTCCTCTACCAAGCATATAAATCAGGCTTGGTGTGCAATAGCTAATCTCCAATACAAGAAAAAAATCATTGTTCTAGAAGTTTCCCCTACCACCACCTTGCAAGTGAGTACCATAGGGAACACACAAGTAATAAAGCAGTTCCCTTTGTTTCATAAAAGACCAATTTTATTTCCTTCCCATTATATCTATCCCGTATCTCTCTGATACCCCTAACTACATTTCACCCTACCTCTCTCTCTCTCTTTATCTAATTCGGTCTCCCTCTGTCTCTCTGTCTCTGTCCGTCTGTCTTTCCGTTTGTCCGTCTCTCTCTCTCTCTCTCTCTCTCTCTCTCTCTCTCTCTCTCTCTATATATATATATATATATATATATATATATATATATATATATATCATGAGTCATTTCATTGTTCTATCATTCTTTCTGTTAATAGCACTTACCCCGACGTCTTCCAAACAGCGTCGGCAGTTCCCATCACTGCTACAACTATCGAATTGTGTCTTTTACATAAATCATAAAATAATTAAATCTCCGGACAGTTTCTATGGACGAGTAATGGACTCTGTGGACACATTTCACATAGGATAGGACACTAAATAAAAGTAATCAATCCGGACGCAGAATCACCATCAACTGTTTGGATTTGCTATATTATCCTGTTCTGCAATGCAGGGACGAATGATACATTTTGTTTTTCTGGATATGAATGGAGAAATCTGTTTTCAATATGCAATGATATTCCATGAACAATAATTTCTGAAAAAAAAGGTCTTTGTCCTTTCCCTTCCCTCACAGTTCCAACATTTGTGAGTGTTCAAATAAGATTGAATGAATCAATTAACAGAATATTTTTCCATTGAAGTAAAGGAGATGGAAGATCGCCTGACAGTTTGAATTCTTGTTTACATTCACTTTACAAAAAGGTGCAAATCAATTCACTCCATCACAGCGGTGGTTATATAACAAGAAAGGTGATAGTGATGCCGTGTGGCAGTCGAAGCAAAAGTTATTCTTACACAGAGCTTGTAAGCCAGGCTGTTGGTAAACTCAATATCTTTTTTGACAATTTTTGAATCTCCCAGGGCTATCAGGTGTAACAACTCATTATATCAGTAAAAAATTATTCCAGGGACTCAAAGATTATGATCAATCCCGTAGGGCCATCCCCCACTAACTTTGAAAGCAGTCATGTTTAGGATGCTATGCTAATCTCTCAAAGGTTGCAGACAACATAGTTCTACAGTGAAAATATGATTTAAAGCAGTGTGTGCGTGTGTGTGAGTGTGCGTGTATGTGTAAAGACCTATTCAGTGATTCAATATCCAGTGTATGTTCTATACATTAAACATTACCTCAACATGCTTTGAGATCCTGCCAAGGAGTTGAAAATTTTGAAGCAATAATCATTTGAATAACTGCAGCGATCAGGGAATGAGCCAGCCATCTTTGAAAACCAGCATTCAAAGTTCCTTCGTATTTCATAGCTGATGTATCAATAGACGTTTCAGTAGGTTATATGTTCACTTCTAAATGCTGTACCATAAGAAATCTACTTGTTATGCTCTATTTAAAGTTACTATATAGTCATCTCATGGACTTGTCCTGACAGTAACGTTCCATTCAGCAGTGCATCCATATTATACGTACTGTAATCCCCCTGTGTGAGTGATAATCTTTTTAATTCCTGATCAACCATAAACCTTTAACACCAGTTGTCCAATGTACAACATACGACTAGAATATCAAACTGTTGAAACACATTTTAGGTACATAAAATACAGCATTGGCTGTTTGGAGCAACAAACAAAAAACAAAACAAAACAAAACAACTCACTGCATTAACATTTTCTTTTTTTAAAGCAACACTAACTTGCTATGTACTGATCTGTGATGAAATGAGTGCTATTCCATGGTATGTATATTTACTGTAATCAATTTTTTTAGAAAAAGACGAAATGAGAAAATACTTGATTCAGTTCGATGTACCTACACTAACGATATTGGTTTGAAATATTTCAATTGAGACGTTTACCTATCAGACATCTTGTTATACTTCATATGACAAAGGATAGGAAAACATGTATCACTCGTATCTTTTTTTGTTGAAAATGCAGTGTCACAAAAGTTACACCTATTCTTGCAGATTTGTCCACACAAGTACGTAGCTTTAAAATGCTTTTATTTAGATTTTAGAAAATTAGATCCCCCCGACCGGTAAATTTTGACAAGTGAGCAAAACTCATCATGACACTCTAGACAATCTAGAAAATGGCGTCCGTACTCCAGATATGAGCAAGCATCTCGAGTCGGTTGTTTGTGCAACAATCTTATCTTGAATTCGAGGATATCTCTTGGTTAAGTTGCATAAACTTTACTCTATTGATGGAGCACCTCGATAAATTGATAACCTTTGCCAGACTGCCGTAGAAAAGGTGAAAGAGCAAGAAATCCTCTGAAATTGAGCTATTAATTGCAGAGTTGGATTTTTCAAAAAGCAATAACATGGTGGAATATTCACTAGTTTATTGGCGATCATAGCTACGTAAATATCATTTTTTCATCCACGTTGTCAATTTACAGCTATAATTCGTCGCTGAAACACAGAGGCGCAGAACCACTCATTTCATATATATATATATATATATATATGTATATATATATATATATATATATATATATATATATATATATATATATGTATATATGTGTACATATATATATATATATATATATATATATATATATATATATATATATATGTATATATGTGTATATATATATATATATATATATATATATATATATATATATATATATATATATATATATATATATATATATATATATATATATATATATGTGCGTGTGTTATGATTCCGAAACTATCAATTAACTATTAATCAAAACACAGAAATGTGTCACTTCGCCTGCGAAGCGTAAATCAAACAAAACATAAAAAAAATTTGTTTTTTTTAGGTAACCTCTCCAACTTACTATTGATTCTACCATTGAACTACACTAAATGAGAGCAGCTATCGAATAGCTGGCAGGTTCGACACTCATAGCTGTTTATTTGATTTACCTTGAGCAGGTTAAATTACGTTTTCTCCATGTGATTGCAGGAGGATGTTTTAATGAGAAGTTTCAAATAAAATGATGCATCCTGAATCACAATGCACGCGAGTGAAGACTGCCATATATTGATTGATACTAAATGAGTCACTAGGATACCAATTCCCCCCTCCTCAAAAAAACCCAAAACATTTGAGTTCCCTAATATAACTGAATTTCCCTGGGTATGCTATATCAGGATATAAAAAAAACAAACTATATTGCTTCAATCTTTCGTGATCTTTCAATAGTCATATTTTTTTTATCATTGACCATCTAGTTACCAAATATCTTCTGTTGTATCCACGTGATATCCACCGTCATACAACTCATCATAGTGTAAAAGTTTGTCCATGGTATATCTGAATGATACAATATTTTGCTATTGATATTTTATTCTATATCATGTGTTCAATGGAATATTTCTTCTGCCTTCGGGTTCAGGAACATGATATCAATAAAGAATGGAGTGATTCTTATTTTACTTGTGAAGTATTCAAAGATTGAATGGTTTGATGATTTTGCCAGAACGTAACGGTACAAAGATATTCGGAAGCAAACGAACTCGCTGATATAAAAATTGTTGTATTCCCTGAACCAACCTTTACACTCAGATAATGATGATGGTGATGATAATGCTGCTGCTGCTCCTGCCGCTGCTGATGATGATATCGAGATCACCAGTTGGAACCAGTCATGAATTACACAGTAATTTCAAATGTCTACTGAATAGTTCAATTACATGTGAGACGTTTGGAACTTTGGGAGTATATACGACAGGACTGAGTGTCATAGCTCTGAATATGCAATTGTTTTCATTGATAATGAATGGCCAGATGGCTCCAAGATAGAGAATATATATATATATATATATATATATATATATGTATGTGTGTGTGTGTGTGTGTGTGTGTGTGTGTGTGTGTGTGTGTGTGTGTGTGTGTGTGTGTGTATATATATATAAAGGGAGACGTATTGTGTATATAGATAAATTTTCAAACTCATCTCGATTTTTGATATCTGGAGGAATAGATTGTGTTGGGAAATTTCTACCAACATGACATTAATCTCCCGTTGAATTGAGACACCGAATTATCTATACGTTTACTTGAACAGCTTTCAGCTACAAATCAACTGATGAATGAATAGCAAAATGCGTACATGGAAAATATAAAAGCCTGGAATTGAAGAAACTTTCAACTTGGACAAAGGATATTATCTCAGGGTTGATGAAAATTACTTTCAATAAATAGTAGAACCGTTTTCAATTAATTCAATTCCATCCAACATTTTCCTTTATGCGGGTTCAATCAGCCAAATTGACATTTTTGGACACATGGAAACCATTGACTGGAATCCTTGATATCTTTGATTTCTAAGAAGTTTTCAGATGGCTTAAGTAAGTCTCTTCGGGAAGGACAAGAAACAAAATGAAAATCTACGACAAATCATCCGGGACTGCTTTTCAATCATAACACCAGATGGTAGTAGTTGAATCGGTTGAAATCACGAAGACATGGCAGCAAACTGAATTGTAGGCAGAAAAAGACAGACGGTTAATTCTCTTTTTGGTGGAACTCACTTAAATGAGGCGAAATGATAAACCAGGCTGGGCCAGGCTAGGCCAGGCCAGTGCTTATGAAAACAAATCACCAGAAGAAGTGTTAATAGCTTAACAAAGAATCCAAACAAAGCATTCAATCAAATCTTACCTTCACACACTGTATACAACGGCTTGGAAGAGTAAAAAAGATTATTGGTTTCAAGTCATGTCTTTTGGTGCTGTTATTCTTGGTGTGAATGATTTCAGCTCGGACGAAGTTGACCTCGCTCATTGTATCATTATCTTAATGAGTAAACATTTGAGTGTGCTGAATCCTCACTTTGGATACTTCAATCATCTGTTAGCTTTGGAAAGTTTTTTTCTTCTGAGCAATGCAGAAAATAGTTTTTTTTGCTTTCAAACAAATCAGGAAAAGTACTTTCTTCATGCTGAGAAAAAGAAATACATAGTCCTCGAGGCGAATTTTCCAACGACATTGTTATTCTGTCATAAACATTTAACTATCACTTCGGGTTTCATTGCGAAATGTTGGCAACTAAACTAGCAATCATGATTCACTGATAATCTAAAAGATAACTAATGTGAATTTAAATTGATGCTTTGTTGCAATACTTCATATATGTGTTCAATGTCTGTCTTGAACTTTTCCATCAAAAGCTCTTCATCGTGAACCAAAAGCTCCACACGAGAGGATCACATGTATGATTCGATACATGTGGGATAATATTTTTTTTTGGTATACAATTTGCAATACCAAATGTTTATAGGATTTATCTCCATAAATGTATATGTGTGCATATAAATATACATATGTGTATTATTAAAAAAATGTCTCAAAATAGTCCAAAAACAGAAGCTTAATGAGAAATCCGATGGAGATGCACACAAAACTGAACATCAGTTTTTAATCAATTTCCTGAAGTCACATCCTGCAATTCCAATTTTAGTCGTACGTGATCATATCATTCAATCATGAAAAAATCAGGCAAAATAAGAGATATTCATAAGTGAAATAAAGTAAGGAAGATATATATGCATATAATGCTGAATATCTGAAACCATTCATGACTTGAGTTCTATCACATCAATGTTCAAACATCACGAATTCTTCAAGGAATCTTGTTATACTTAAAATCGTAATAAGTTATCATCCAACAAGAATACAGTGAAAAATAATATTTTGAAAGTGGCAGATCTTGAGAACGTTCAGCCTATGAGAGAAAACCTCATGTTGAAGACATTTCCCATCCAAAGCCTGTGACCACTTGATGCATCGCATTTGTAACACGAGCAAGGATATTGTCATGTCAAGGAAAATCTTCCCACTGCCAGTGCGACATTCAATATGCATACCCAACTTTTTGTCCGTATGTTTACGTGTCGTTTGATTGTTTCAAATGCTCCTCCATTTGTTCATGAATCCATTGATTGGTCAAGGCCATTTTTGTTTACTTTTAATCATTGCAATCCATTCTGAAAACATGTTTTCACCTGCTGCTCTATTTCAGTCTGATTCAGCAAAGCATTTTGAGGAATTGACGTTAATTTTCCCAGGTTAAACACAAAAAAAAATTGATTTTGAATGCACATTTGATATTAACTTATTTCACCAACATTTTCCAGCAGCTATTTTTAAAGAATATATACACCCGAAAAACCGTTTTCAATCTATTTTTGAATTGAAAAAGTTGGAGCCGTGAACTTATACGTAAAGGAATCAATCAAATTCATTACAGAAAGCGCAACATGCACAGCACGTTCTTTGAGGATAACGAAAAAATTGATTGCATGTAAATTATGTGCTGCTGATTCAAAACACGTAGTACTTTGGCTTTAGAATTCATTTTTATTCAAGTTATGCTACTTTTTGAAAGATTAAATTGCTTCTCTTTGATTCATCTCCTTGACAGTGGCAACAGAATTATCTGAGGTTTTCCTCTTCACTCATTGTTGTCTCGAGAGAGGTAGGACATTATCCCGTCCGTCAACATTTACACGTAGTTCTTCCATTACCAGTCCAAAGTAATGCTTCATCTGACCCGAACTCAGCCGAATGATCATCTTGCATCGACTCTTATCAGCCATTTCTTTGGATAAGAGATCCAGGGCTACATATAACATTCCTGGTCTTGTGGTTTAAATAGGAAACGTAGGACCTCGTCATCTGATATACTGTTCCGAATGTCTGAAGATTTGAGAAACAAAAAAAAAAAAGCTCCGAAGGATATGCTATGAAATAGGAAGATTTTCTCTCCCCTGTGTCTTTCACTTTTTTTGTTTCACTTTGGTATTTTGTCATTGATAATAATTACGAAGAGCAACGGCTATTTAGTCCTCATCAGAATACTTACCAAGTGACATTGCACTCTTCCTATCTTCAATAGTTTTAAAAGCTCTCTTTCGGGATTGCAAGCAGATGTTCTTCTCTATTCCCCCTGAATCACTACTCTTCCAACGATGAAAACTTAACGTCACAATTCTTAATCTGAATTATGAAGGGTTTTTTTATCAACATTCTTACATCAGATGTACTGATTGAATAACTCATCATTTTAGAGAAACAGTTTCACTCAACAAGGCTCATTTGCTGATCTAATACTCATTGGGATACTGTTGTTGTAAGCAAAGTGATGTTCTCTTTAGATGTTACCAGGTTACATCAGGTTACATCAAAGCCGCGCAAATTCTTCTTGTAATATCTAAAACTGATGAATGTCTGGAGAGACCGTGTCAAATTTCTATTGAGATCCCATGTCTGTTCTTTTCTCTTTCCTCTGTCCCCCTATTTATTACGTTTGATCACCGTATAGAAAGTTCAGTCACCACTGTTTGGCAACATTGTCAACCACGTCCGTGATAAGAATGAAGCAAACACTATGGATACAAAATGGCGTTGTGGAACCATTTTATTTGTGTCAACAGAAAATATGAATTTTTCTCTCATAGAAGTTTTACGTAGTCTCCTTTTAATGAGAGGAGAAGTTTTAACAAGAACAAATCATTTGTCTTGACAAAAACCTTCCAACCCTAATGTTTTTGCCTCTTTTCAATGGTCACATATTGAGCCATATTTTATTTAAGATTTTCCGCTGACAGTGTGGTATTCAAAGCTACTCTCATTGATTCTTTCTAATTTTTCTGCGATAAATTTCATTTTTCCTCCCAACATTTTTCTTCTTTTCCCTTTTCCATCTTTCACCCTTCCACTATAGCTCCTTCTTCTTCTTCTTCTTCTTTTTCTTTCATCATCATCATCATCATCATCATCATCATCATCAGCTCCAGAGACTGGGTCCCGCAATTGGATGAGTTTTCTTTTAAATAACAAATTGAATAGGGGCACATATGTTAGTTGGATTTTCGAATGAACTCAACTGTTTCATCTTTAAGACTTTGCCATTCATACGATGAATGCAGTGTCTTCAGGGAATAATTGTTCTTCTCTCAGAACAATTCTTTCGTTATATTAAACAAGTAAGCTATTGAGAAAAACATTCCCTTCTGCTGTGGATCTCTCAGAGGACCAACAATGCAGTAAAATACTCGTTCATGTTTGACGAGATAAAATCTCCAATACTGTCAATTAGATAGAAACACCCGAGTATTTTTTTAGTGTACTTGGACAGGAAAGAAATTTAAAAAAACAAAAACATATCGCATGTAGACTATTTTTTGATCCATTGTGTAACGTCGCAACCTGTATTGCACCGAATGCCAACCCCCAGAGACTTCAATTTAAAAGTGACGCTAACCTCCCGTATGAATAGGAATGGATAATCTTCTGTTGGGTCATTAGTTACCATGAGAGACCATCCAGTGAGCTTTCTCAATGTGTGACGTCCAATTTTTCTCACCCCATGCAGATCATAGCATCATCCACTTGTGTCTTACAGCAACGGTCTGGGATTGTCTTTCTGCAAAGTTTTAGAGTTTTCCGTTGTTTAATGGGGAAACTTTTCAGATTACGGACCATATTACAAGGGTGCTTATTGGGTAGCTGGAAATAGGTTTGATTGATAGCATCCTTCTGGGTTTTTTACAAAGAGGCTGGAAAAATTATTCTGGGTTTTATATACACAAATACTGCATTACGATAATGCTGAATCCATCCATTGGAATCTTCCTGGGTCTCAAGTAAGTAAACTGATGTAAGCCTTCTGAATCGCTATTGAAAATCCACGTTCCATCAAAGTTAAGACACTTTTGTAGTAGAATACTCAGCCACATATCAATCCTGCATTACATAATATTTAGACTCAGCTTAGTAGAACATATGCCTAATAAAGTGAGGAATCCGCATCAAGAAAGATTTTACTACGCTATTCCTCCAAGTCGAGAAGTTTACCTGGAAAATTAGCATTCGACTTCTTGAGTCATTTTACTTCAAATGCAGGTTGCCCTCTGCCTTGTGGTAGGTACAGTTCATATGCATATATATAGAGATATATATAGATATATGTATATATATAGATATAGATATATATATAGATATAGATATAGATATATATAGATATAGAAATAAATATATATATATATATATATATATATATATATATAGAGAGAGAGAGAGAGAGAGAGAGAGAGAGAGAGAGAAAGAGAAAGAGAGCAAGGGAGAGAGTGAGTGAGGGACAAAGTTATGGCGGCCGGAAAATGAAATGGTATGACGAAGTACGTAAATCTAGAAAGTACTGGCTCTGCAATGCCCTTCATGGTGAGGTCCGAAAAATTTTGAGGGAGGTCTTTGTCCTTCAACATAAGCTAACAAAATAGTGTTTATGAAGAAGTTTTTTTGTGAATCAAATAATCAATGCATCATTTTGTTTTTATGACTCATAGTGCTCATATTATCCTTCATACAACATGAATTATGAAAATCTTGAATCTGCAATTACATCTTTTTTTGACTTCTTTTTATTCAAACGATGACAGAAAAACCGTTTTCAATATTTGACTGTTTCGAGGAGACGAGCAGGCATATTTCAAATAAACGAATATTACTGATGGAACATGTTTCAGTTTTCCCATATAAAGACTGATCTAGTGTAACATTCAATCTTCGTGAAGAAAAAATTAAATGATCATCATATATTAAGCCTACAAGCAACATAACACACTCCATTTATGTCCTCATAAGTATTCAAGTGGACCAATTATCATTAACACTCGATGTATGTCTGAATCAACAAGAGTAACACCCAATTAGATCTCTTCTGTTAACTAAAGAATACTTGAAACTAATTGACTGCAAAAAGGTATCAATACTTGACGAGTCCGTAAATCAATTATAGTGTAACCAACATCTTTTTGTCCTGGAAACTGAATTAGACTTAATTCATAGCTCCTTTCTTGGACAAAACACAGACAGCGGAAGGTTTACTCATTACGATTGCAAGGATCACTCAGTGCACATGCTCACTGTCGATTACTTAATAAAAAGGGAGAGTTTTTGCTAACACAGTGGCATATCTTTTTGGACTGGCTGCTAGTTTACATCAAGGTACAATAGTGGCTCTTGATATATTGGATATGTTTGGATATTTTTGGGGCATACTTTGTATATTTTATTTTGATAAATTTCTAGAAAAAGGTTCAAAAAGAATTCAAATATGTTGTAATATCAGATAAAACTTTCTTTTATGCAATGAGAATAGAAATCCGACCAATCAGCCCAAACCAAGCGTTTATGTTTCTTGCTGCACAAAATTAGGATCAATTAATGTCAAAATAAATTATTGTAGGTGAACAAATTATAACTGATAAATAGTTGAGATGCTGGTGACAAAAAAAAGGTACATAACTTGCAACTCTTGCATATATATATATATATATATATATATATATATATATATATATATATATATATGTATATATATATATATATATATGTATATATATATAAATATATAAATATATATATATATATATATAATTATATATATATATGTATATATATATGAATATATATATGAATATATATATATATATATATATATATATATATATATATATATATATATATATATATATATATATATATAAATAAGCCGCATGATAAGTGTTGGATTTATTATATGTCTCGTCATGACTGTTTACCACCATCTGAAACCCTGAATCTGTTAAATTCTAGCAAGGTGTTCACTCTGAGAATACGACGTTCTTCAATTAAAAGTAGCATTGACACAAAGAAGGGAATAAAACATCGAGATTTATTCATATATCCTATGTTCATTAATGCAGCCAAGCAAGTGAGAGATAAGGGAGGTGAGTGCACGAGGTTAGTAGTACATTATGGCGTAGCAATTGTGTTATCTAGTCTCGTGTGTGATAAGTTTATTCCTTTTGATGAACATCAGGGATGGCCACGGTAGGGCTCTCTGAATGATCCTTAGTCTTAGGATTACCGAACGTAAGACAGGTTTCCAGATGCTGACTTGTTCAAGTTAGTTCGTGCACAGGATAATGAAGATACTTAACTGAGGCACAAGGCAGAGAAAATAGAAATAATAGGGAAGTAACAACATTTTAATTCAAAATTCACGCAAACACAGAGATTTTTATCCAGTTGAAAGAGTTTGCCGGACCAGCACTCAACCAATGAAGTAAAGTAGAAAAAGCCTCGAGACTGACAACTTCAACTTGATTATATTCCAAGCATCATACTGTTTTTCGTCTCTTCGATTTAGTTAAAGACCTTGGTATGAAAAGTCATTTCTTTTCTCGGTCAGTTCTTAGGATCACGTTGGTTTTTTACAACGTCTCTTTATTTTGCCATGAATTCTTTTTTATTTCTGAAAATGATCTGAAGACGGTTTTGCTCTATTGTTGAAATTCCTAATGTTTTTATATCCATACATGGACGTTAAAAGGTTATCAACTAGACTCCAGTTGATTCCGTTAATCTACCCGATGGAGATACGAAGTCAATTCTCAGCCCTATTCACAACCAAAGATGTCGGAATGATGGTCAACCCAAAACTGCTGCTAATGAGAGATCGTTAAAAAAACAAAGTATATTCCGACCATAAACTATTAAGTGATTAAGATTAGATCATTGACATATCACCGTAACAGAGCAGGACACCTAATGGGTGATCTATCTGGACTGCTTTTGAATTTCAGAATTATTTATCTGTATTTTAATCCTAACTAAAATTTTGTTCCAGCCAACCAACGGACAGTGGATTTCATATTGTTCGGGGAAAACACTACTTCAGATATTGGCCGAATTGATTTATTCAGGCACAGAACAGCAACAGCTAAGCATCCTATGGGGACCTAGACTCTCCACTGGTACAGTTTAACGAGCTATGTATCATACAACTTCACCACTGCATTTGCGAAAATGGCAATATAATTTGAATCGTCCCCTTTGTATTGAAAGTTATGACACTATTAAACAATGGATTTATCTCATTTGTCTATTATTCTAGGTAAATTCTTGAGATTTATCCGAGGAGTAAACAACTTTTGCTTAACTTCTAAAAAACTGTGTTGGTGGACGTGGTGTAACTTGGCAGCTGATCATACGCACGAGCAGACACTTGTTAATGTTACATCCCAATTCTCTATCAATTCGTCCATGGTGTTTGAAATTAAATATTGCACTCCAGGCAGAATCAAACTTGAGAGAAGTAGTTTAGAATATTGATGAAATCATCTATTGAATAAACTGTATGATTTTCTTGGTTCTCTTTTCGTAACACTGGAGTCATCAAGGTAACCATTTATGATAATAGAAGTACCTCCTTATCACGAATTGAAAATATTCATTTACAAATTAGGTGATTCGCAAACATGGCACTAACTTTATTAGAAAATATAGCAAGTGACAGGAAGTCGTAAATCTTATTTGTTGCAATTCAAAAAAATTATTGTGTCAGAAATTCCACTCAAGACAGCAAATTTCCCTTCAAATAATTTATGATGTGGCAAATGTATTATTTTAGTTTCCATTGATGTTTTCGAAACATATTATCAGAAATCCATTCAAAAGAAAATTGGGATTTCATCTGCTACATGTACTATGATTTGAGTTTCCCTTACGAAACGGTGGCTTCATCATTACCTTATAATCAATCAGATCATGATGTAAATTATTGTTATCTCAGAAAAAATCCCCACTATTATTAGGTAACAAATGGAGGTGGTCTTAGAAATCGAAGACAAATGAACTGAATGATCGAGTCGTCGTAACTCTCTGAACTGTATAACATACGAAGTACAGACGTTTGAAAACATCTTCTTTGAGCGAGAACGTTGCAGTATCACTATTTCATATGATATTCCATTTCTTATTCACTTTAATACTGATTTTTGTGGCTTACGTCTGTTTATCTACATAAAGCACACACGTCTATTTTGAGAATTGTTAAAGACGTGTACTCTTTATTGATAATTATTACACAGGAACGACTGTTTCTGGTGATGACCTTTTTTATAAATATTTTTTACTGAGTTATCATAAATACAATCTCTGGTCAGCAGCGTAAAGCGAAATTGAATAGAATCAACCGATTATTTTCAAGAGAAAATTCTGTATGTTTTGTGATGACATAATGATAACATGTACATGGTGTTTGTTTATATTGCCGTACACTCCTTTTTATGACAAGGAAATGTTTCTGTTGACTCGGCATGCGATGTAATAACACACCAGGAAGTTCACCAATCCTCGGTCGTTAAATCTTAAAGGTTAATATCAAATGTAAGATTAGCGTTTATGAGGCTCATTAACGTGAAAAAAAGATGAATACATAGAGAGATACAGATTATTATTATTATTATTATTATTATTATTATTATTATTATTATTATTATTATTATTATTATTATTATTATTTGGAATCTCACACCAGTTGCCTGGTGGTAACCGCTGGAGTTTGAGTGACAGCAAGTCTCCTCAAGTCTCCAGCCCTCCTCTCCTAGTACTAGCAGGTCGCAGTAATTCTGCGATTTACAGTTTCACACCGGTTGCCCAGTGGTTATCGCTGAGGGCTGAGTGACAATAAGTCTCCTCAGGTCTTCAGCTAACGTCTCCTCCCTCTTTCGCATATCATGACAGAGCTACTATTCGTTGCAGTACTTATATCTCTAGCACCTTCCTCAGTACCCGTGCAGTTCCCAGTAGTGCTGTGGTCTGTACGGTCTCTATCCTCCCCCTAATCCCGATCTCCTCCAGTCTCTCCCTCAGCGTTCTGGGGACAGTTCCTAGTGCTCCCACTATGACTGGTACTACCCTGGTTTTCATGTTCCACATTTTCTTTAACTCCCTTGCTAGGTCCTGGTATTTTCCCCTTTTTTCACCCTCCTTCTTTTTTACTCTATGGTCTGCAGGCACAGCCACGTCTACTATTTGGCAGGCCTTCCTTTTTTTGTCTACTATTACTAAGTCCGGCCTTCTTGCCTGGATGAGGTGGTCAGTTTGGATGTCAAAGTCCCACAGTAGTTTGTGGTTGTCATTCTCCAAAACTGCCTCTGGCTTGTGCTGATACCACTTTTCCCCATGGTTGAATCCCATTTGTTTACTTAGTTCCCAGTGTATCATCGTTGCTACTCTATCGTGTCTATGCTTATACTCCTTCTGGGCGAGTTGACTACATTCACTAGTTATGTGGTTTACTGTCTCATCTCTTTCACCGCACATGCAGCATTTGCTATTATTATTATTATTATTATTATTATTATTATTATTATTATTATTATTATTATTATTATTATTATTATTATTTGGAATCTCACACCAGTTGCCTGGTGGTAACCGCTGGGGTTTGAGTGACAGCAAGTCTCCTCAAGTCTCCAGCCCTCCTCTCCTAGTACTCATAGGTCGCAGTAATTCTGCGATTTACAGTTTCACACCGGTTGCCCAGTGGTTATCGCTGAAGGTTGAGTGACAATAAGTCTCCTCAGGTCTTCAGCTAACGTCTCCTCTCTCTTTCGCATATCATGACAGAGCTACGATTCGTTGCAGTCCTTATATCTCTAGCACCTTCCTCAGTATCCGTGCAGTTCCCAGTATTATCATTATTATTATTATTATTATTATTATTATTATTATTATTATTATTATTATTATTATTATTATTATTATTATGTATGCATGTATTCCCTTTATAAACGAGTATCAAAACAGATTATCATGTGTTTTTTAATTCATTCATAAAAAAATATTATGTCTACTTTAGATGTTAATGAAATTAGTAAATCCTCATAAGTAATGGATTTGCTAAAATAAAATACAAGATCATATTCAGTGAACATTCAATTATTAAAATCGTGCTAATTCCTTGCAAGGTTAAGAGGTCGATTGTACTGGTCGTTTGCCCTAAAGCTTAATTGATTAAGCTGTTGTCTATTGAAAAACGGGGTCAAAACGTATTTTGTGTGAGCACGGGTCTGTGTTGATGCTATTTCTCTATATCGGAATTTCACGTAGGTTTCTCAAACGGAAGGGAGTGTGACCAATAGTTTTGTTTTAAAAAAG
>OY735218.1:7770557-7858057 GCA_963457665.1 Thysanoteuthis rhombus
AAGACAGTGGTTTTGAACAAGGTCGAATATGGAATATGGCTGGATTCCCAGTAATATCAATTTTATTCCTCAACGCTCACTGATGCATGAGTTTTCCATCCGGTAAGCCCGTACCTATTATTTGCAAGCAGCTGCAGTGTGTACCAAAACTTGACATCAACCAAGATTCGCCTGATGCAATATGTTTTCTGTTGTGGTCACCTGGGTCAGCTATATTTGACGGTATCGCCTTGCCCTTACACATGAGTTTCTTGAGCAGTGATCCTATTTTGATTTTTTATTAGATTGATGATTGTCAATAATCCTTCACTTGTACATTTATCATTTTGTTTTTTATGACATCAATAGTATATATTATAATCATAGTCGAATGATTGTTATAAGGGAAGATAGACCAATGTTTGCTATCAGCTCCACGAATCTCGACTTCTGGTCAGAGAGTTCTTTAGATACGTTAATTAGTGTTCAGTACGAGCATTGGTCGGACATAATTGCCCCGACTCTAATCACATTTAATGAATTGGTTCCAATGATAATCCCTAGGAAGAGATATCTTTTATCTGCTGGGAGGATCGTTGTGGACATTTCTGAGGTTCAGAAAATAAAGAGCACAGGACTGATCAACGGGACTTTATTCAAAGCACTTAAGAAGAAATCAAGTTGATAATCACCATAAGGTGGTAACCCTTCCGGAGATCCTGCCAAAATTTCAAGAGAAAAAATTGTACAAAGAAAAAACGTATACAGCAGGAACAAGTGAAGATTGACCTCCAAATTGAAAATCATGCAATATACTTAGCAAAGGATGATACTAAATTCCATATGGAGGGGTAACAAGGACACTGCAATATGTTAAGGAATAACAGGAGTCATATACATCATTAAGAGTGCCAAAACATCAAATGGTAATGGGCAAACCGTATTGCAAGACGCACAACAATAATCTTCACTGATTTTATGCGAAATTCCAACTAAAATTGTTAGAGAATTTTGAACAATTGACCGTTTCATCTGGTGTGCATCTTTTTAGAACTTTAAAAAGATACAAAGATTTGATTTATATTCATTGCAATTACACATTTCGTTATAAAAAATAACTGAAATATGTATAATCGAATAATGCTGGCATTATTGAAGGCGTTCCAAGAATTTCATATAAGAGAATATACAAAAACATCAAATGAGATGGTAGGTGCAATATGAGTAGCGGTAGTTATTTGACATCTGAATTATTTTGTTGTAGCTTTTATGATTTCTCTCATTCTGAACCCTGATCATCATTGTTTTATAAAAACAACACCTACTTGCACACTCAATATATTGCTTATACGAGATGTTGTTGTTATCCGACAACCAATGGGAAAATTCTTTTTGATTATGATATTTCTTACACTTGGGATATAATATATATTTTTTAGCCTATCAGTATCAGAAAGCGTATCCCTTGCGGAGACCAGTGGGGATATGGAGCTCCTGTCTCATCTTCATAAAATGGGCTGCTGAATTCCACGAGCTGCGATATCGTCAATTCCCTTACAATTTTTGAATCCAAAGTTTTAATTGTCTGGAACCAAAATAAAACACACAGATATTTAAATCTTTCGTGGAATGATTTTTGAAGTGTATCATCAAATTACGACCCTTTGTCTCATGTCCCCGTAAGTAAGGCTATGAACCTGTCTATAGCAAAGTCAGAATTCACATGCAATTCTAGATATTTCCTCTACTTTGTGGGGCTTGATTATCCGGCATGCGTGTGTGTGTGTGCGTGTGTGTGTCTGTGTGTGAGTGTGTGTGTGTGTGTATATGCGTGTGTTTGTGTGAGTGTTTGTGTGTGTGAATATATAGCAATCGAGCCAAAATCACCTGCTAAAGGCAAAAAGGGAAAAAAACCTTTTAGGACATCCATAAAAACAAAATCTGTAGAGAGATATAAATATGAATAGACTGATGAAAAGAAAAGATTACAAGTCCATTGAATGCAGCAGATTTTCAGATGTCAGAAGAAAATTTATTAATCATTATAGTGAAAGTGAATTCAAAGGTGATGTTAGTTGCCTTTATCTCTCTGTCTACTTGAATCAGTGAACATAGATACTTTCTCTCTGCCTTCAATTTAATAGTAATGCCCCTTGGAAGTGTAATAATCTTTTTTATATTGTTGTCAACCATATTTGGCAACTAGTTAAGGAGGTGGTAAAATCTGGAAAAGTCAAAACGATCCCCTATCGCAATGAGATATATCCAAAATGTAAATGTATCCTGAAATGAACGATTAATGAAATTCTAGTGAGATTTCGATGGACCTATAGGGCTATATTCGGAGTTTAATGGATTCCTCATTTGAATTATTTAACACAACTGCTGTCATTACCTCCAGCTCTTACCACGGATATTTGACAAAGATTGAAATTAATATTCACATCGACTTACCATTTGTGGTAAATATTTCCCTCTCCAAGCGGCTTACATGTACGCCTACTTACACGTTTGAAACCAGTGAAAAATGAAGTTCATGAGTGAAAAAATGACATAGTAGCTTTGCAGTTGAATGGGTATAGATTTAACAAATTCCTGCAACTTAATAATTCTCAAATCGATGGCAGTGCAGATATCAATCGCTGTCGACGGTGCATCACGTACAAATACGAGTTAATCATTGATATCTTACTTTATGGAACAACAACTGGATTAAGTGGTTCAAAATATTGATTAGGTTATTACGTTACTCCTTAGAATTCAATCATAGCTTCAAATTTCAAAACGAAGGTATTTTGTGCAGACTAAAGATTACACAAAACATAACGTTATTCGAGTGAATAAACCTTCTTTCCTATCGAGAGAAAATTAAGTACCGTCGACTATCAAAAGCATGATGGCTACATAGATAAACTATGGGAAATAGCAGATGCAGACCAAGCTTAAATATACACAGGTTTTCATCGATAATAATTCACACATAACAAACTTGCAAGTAAGTAAATGGCTTATGTTCCTGTATCATTACTTAATTATCAGGGTCCGGGATGGATTATAGCTCTCTTTTCCCATTCTGTAGTTATCTCATCAACATTTCTCAACATATAAAAAAATCATTTATTTATTCATCTATTGTGTATTCATATGTGTTTGATTCCAAAGGATCCCATTGTATAATGATACAAGAGTCAAAATTTGAGAATGTATTTTATGAAAATACAGGAATTACGCTCAGCTGATTATCAAAATATTAGTGAAATTAGAGGATATTTGAAAATGAATTACTGTAAACTCATGGGTTCGTTCGGCGTCTGAAGATTTTTTTCAAAACCCACCCAGCTTCTATGATAAAGTCTCTTGTCAGATTCCAATGCCAGACCCCTGAACAGCTTTTTTCGAATATAACTGCCTTTTTTCATTGTTTTGTATAATTTTTTTCACTGTTTGGTATGAGGTTAGTATATACCAAACCATCTAAATTCTGCTCTCGTTTAAGATACAATAATGAAAGACAATTTCCACATTTTACTCCATCTATCCTCCTTCATACTGACTGAACAATTAATTCATGAAAACATGACCTCAGAGTTTATTCAATCATTTTTTAAAAATATCGACGTTTTTTTTTCAAGTCAGTCCAGCTGATCTTGTATGATTGTATGCATCACATGAACAGATTTCCCAATGGTTCTGGTAAGGATTGTTTGTTTTTGTTCTCTTTAAATATCATCAAAATGTTTTTTTCTTTTGTTGAGGGCCAGTTTTCAATCTTAATTGATGTTAAATAAGTCTTTAGTTTATTGAGGGACAACAACACAGTTCGATATTGGAATTGAATGAGACTTCTTTTTTTGTAGTCATCAACAATGAAGTCATTTCTCCTTGTGTTCCTCTTTATTCCTCTCTTGGTCATGGCTGCTACTTCACGACGATCTGACAAATTTACAGAAGGAGAAATCGAGAAGAGAATGTCGAGTAAGTGTCTTTAATCTTAAATCAATCATTTTCAATCGTATTTTATTATTTTGATTATTCTAATTTTTTTTTCGTCCTAAGTTTTGTGGGACCAAGATACATTCGAATCCTGAAACAGTATTTCGTGGTTTGCACCAGAAAGTTTAACTATCATAAAAGAAACCACTGACTTCTATCTAATTTTAGTTTGTTTTTATTCAGCAAGTAGACATTTTGTTTGCATTTGACAAAAGAAACACGAAAGGTTTTACCAGCAACGGAAGCCCAGGGGGAAACCGTCAGTTCAAATAGCTTTTTTCCATCTATGATGTCGATTTTTTAAGTGCATATATTAATATGTTCACTTTTTTTTAATCTCTGTTATATAACCAATTTTATGTTATTTTAACATTTTCATTCCGAACACTTTTTCCAGATAAAATTAAAGTCAACGAAATTTGGTTGCTTGATTTTGATAAATTGATAATTTGATAATTTTTAAAAAAGCAAAAAAATACTTTTTTTTCTATCCAGTTGATACCATTGTGAGCCTTTTGAGGATTTTAGATCTCAGCAAGGGTTGTGTTAAAGTTTGCGAGCAACATGTTGCAGGGTTTTGGCGTACGCTTTGCTGTGGACAGTAAGTTTATTACTAATTTACAATGTTTGTTTCATTTTTGATGAACACCTGTATATATTTACATTATTATTACATTATTTTTATTTTTTCCGGACTCATACATTTTAGTTTACACGTGCACACACACACACACACACACACACACACACACACACACACACACACACACACACACACACACACACACACACACACACTTATCCTCTGCTTTATCTCATTTTACCTTTCAAACACATGCATGCATACATGCATACACTAGAACGGACACTAACATACTTATCAATTTTGTCCAATCATGTACACGCTCAAACGCATTTATCTACCTACATTTGTATTTGTTTTTCTCCCTGTACTCACTCAAATATGCACGAGCACACTTCTGTCCCTCCTCTTTCTCTCTCCCTCCCTCTCTCTCTCTCTCTCTCTCTCTCTCTCTATATATATATATATATATATATATATATATATTTGTGTACACACAGAGGCACATTTATATATCTCTTTACACCTCTCTTTTTACCCCATCGCCGAAACACTTATCTAAATTTGTGCTTTTTTATCCACGAATCTACACAGCATATCATTTTTTTAAAATTTCTCTCTTTCCGTACACCCGAAACGCCATATGAGTCAAAGTTAGAAATCCATAGGAGACTTCCAAATTAAATACTGAATAAATTAGGAATCAACCAAAATCCGCCGATGATCGGTTGATATAAGTAAATGGTGATTAGGAATCTCACAATCAAAAATAGATGATTCATATCGGTGTGTTTGTTTTCATAGTTGTGTCCTATGAAATCATGAATTTCTGTATTTCATGTGAATAAGTTTTCAAAGCATTTTTGTATAATTTCTCCAGTCTCTCTATTATTCAAGTCATTTTTTTCAAAATAAAATCAATGTATTACTGCAATTCCTATCCATACTAAATAATACGGCTCAATGGGAAGAGAAGCTTATCAAAATAAACTGTTAGCTTTACCACCTGTACATCAAGGATCAGTATTTGCAGATATATTATCATAATGCTATGCAGATATTCGTGTGAGAATTACCGTAAGCCGTGGAATTGACCCCCCCCCCCAAAAAAAAAAAATTAGAGACATTCAATAGCATAATAATTTAACAATGACTGAAATATTCTTAACCACTCAATTCAAGGGGAAGATGTTCATGAAAGCACATAGAAATAGATTGTTCACAGTGTAAGATTTACAACAACTCTAATCATCTATGAAAATCGATTTTATGATGTATTTAGATGATGTTCTTTACATGTCTTTCGATGGTGAACAGTATGCATATTCATGAACTCATCCTAAATTAACAAATTATTTTGGATATCATTATGAATTTCTTTTTCCTCCTTTCCTCCATGCTAGGATCTTAGCCGAGAACAGATTCCGTAGATGATGTAAACACATGGAAAATTGGCACCACAACCCCTAAAGAGGATAAAACAAAGGATATAAATGGTGTGAAATCGGAACATCGTTGAGCTTTTCATTCGTATGTTGAATAATTCTAATGCTAAAAAATGAATTTTTTTATGGTAAACATCTGGTACTCCAGGATAGGCTATCGTATCTTTTTTCTCTTTGTTATGTGTGACGTTTGAAAGGAACCATGAATATATATATATATATATATATATATATATATATATATATATATATATATATATATATATGTGACCAACTTTAATCTTACTGAGTGAGAGGTCTTTCTTTTACATTATTACTTTACATACTGGGAACATTCTTGTTTTATAATTAGCAGTGTATGGAAACATATACACGTTCAAAAACTATAAACAATCATTCTATACTTGTTATCACACTTTCATCGCTAAATAGTTACGCATTCAAATTCAGGACAATATAGTTCATTCTGTTTCCTCTTGCTTGCAACTCGTCATTACGATAAAACAATTTAATTCTCGAAAGCATCTCATGGAACAACTGTAAGTATGTAATGTTTGTAAATAAACACAACACTCCTGTTAAATTCCCCAAATCACTTATGCAAATGAATAGATAGCCATTGTTCACATAAACTATTGAAGGGTACCAGGGGGAAAATGTTTAAATAAAAAACGGGACCGTGATGCAATATGTATCTCTTGAGATAATTTGCAGCAACATGAATTCAAAATCTCACAGAAGTTTAAGAAATCTATCAATCTTTTCACCAGTGTCCAATCTATCTTGGTATATTTTGTCTGCTTTAAAGTAAATGTATCTTTTACGAATATTCTACTGATTTTTAGTATGCTGACAAAGAGCAACAATAATAAGATGAATGGAATTTTGCATTACAATAAGAACAACGTTAGTTTACGATCTGATACATTGAGTCATATATAGAGAGCAGAGCCAGCCTAAGCAGCCAACTTCAATGAACCTTGCCAAAATGTAATTGGGGTTTTCATGTATTCACAAACGTGTTCTTATAACGACGAGAAAGCAAGTTATTCTATCAACTGTTTAATTTTAACAATAATATGATCATTATCTTTTGAAAAATGATATTTTTTCACTTGGGATAATTTTTTTTTCGTTGACAATGTTAATTTCAAGCACATACAGAAAAAAGAATTAAGTCATCAATGCATTATGACTTGAATGATTCTTGCATAATTCGTCTTGAGCTGTTTCCTTCATTTTGTTCTTTTTCACGTTTTTGGAAGGTTGTTTCCTTTTCAAAACCTAAGAATAGGTTCAGTTTTAAGGACTAAAGATTGTGGCACAGAGGGAATATGAGAGAAAAAAATAGACCAAATCTTGATCTGAAAAGGATCAGATACGAAGCAACGACTTTGGATGACAGCCATTTTCATCATATCCAGGCGTGATTTTGATGTTACTTCGCAATTATTTATAGGTGACAATGTGAAATCGGTAAATGACACTCTTAGTTCGCTGTGACATTTACCGTGTTTACTGTGCATGCATCTCAATACAAATGACAAAACAAACATGTAGTAAAATTTACATGCTACGCTTTGTTCATGTAATTGAAACAATTCAGATTGACTTCCAGCTATCTAAGCTGAAATCCTAAGTGAAAAGGTGGTGATTCCAAACAGTGGATAAATTTATGGGGAACACGATGAAGCTGCTGATTGTAATTCCAACAGGAAACTGAAAGGGATTATCATAGACAAAATTAGAAAAAAATATAAAAGAATGAAATGCATTCCTGAAGTAACCCACTTGATTTACATATCACTATCAGCAAACGATGGCACGGTCAGAGTGGACACCCTTTAAAGTTTAAATCTATTGAGTTACACATTGAAGTTTGCTATCAAGTGTGTGGGTCACGTTAATCGATAATTCCCTGACTTTTATCTTTGATAAATATGCACAAGGTTCATTATAATAATTTGCCATGATCTGACAAACTCACTTCTAAACCAGATGACTTGTTCCTGGGGAGGAAAACGATAGATACATGATATTCCTATGGACAAAAAAGCCTTAACAGGTGTTTGCAAACCTTTGACCAAAGGGTCCGCGGTGAAAATGTGAAAGGTTTCAACATGATCAGCAATGGATTTGATAATGATGTGTTGCCCCAATATCATGAATTGAAGGGAAAAACCTTATGGCTTTGTCACATTTTGTGATCTTTATAGGCAGATCTGGTTTTCAGTATAATTTCTCACTCGATATAAACTGTTTATTGATTTCGCCCAACTGTAATGAATAAACTTTACGAATGCTAATTGCTGTAGCAGTTTGTAGAAACTTTCAAATGGTTTAAGAGTGGGTGTAACTCTTGGCAATAATTTTAAGTGCCCACTGGCCATGCAACGGGCAGTAGTAGACTTACTTTATTGAATTTTTGGGAAATCATGGATTCTGATATTCCACATGAAAAAAGAGACAAATATTCCATGCTATGACGAACCACAATTAATGCTTATCATGTTGCTTTCAAAACACTTCAAAATGCCACTTTATTTAATTTGTGAAGAACTAGTATTGGGTAGAGATTGGGATGTAGCAAAAGAAATGCTACTAAACACAAGCCTTAATTCTCAACAAATGTATTTTCAATCAAATATTTCATTTAAGTTCATATAGGATCTTAGTTGCTGCTGGTCCCTGTATTTCCCATACTATCATTAAACAGTGCAAAACAGTAAGGTGCTTATTGGGGAAGCTTCCGTCAAATGTGCATATTTCCTAATGGTAGTGTATTTTAAGTACAGTTATAAAGCGTGTGAATGGGTTGAAAATTAGCAAAAATGTTGTTAGACAAATTGATAAAATTGAATACTAACAAAAAAAATCAAATAAATAGACATGTTTTTTCTATTCTATACAATGTTATTACATCGATCAGTTAGTATTATTCGGTTTTCTCACGTTTGTAATAATGAAGAGTTGATTAAGATGTAAAGTTACCAAAACATACCTCAAGGAAAGGCAAATCACTATGTGGCTCTGTTGAAGACTTATATCTATAGGAAAAGAGAGGAAAAGAGGGGAGGACAGAGAGAGAGGCAGAGAAAGAGAAGGAGAGAGAGGGAGGTATTGTCATAATGAACAGAAAAACGTGAGCTTATCCTTCATATTCACTGGAATTCAACTGGTTTCATCTACTGATTGACGATTGGAATTGCAGTTACACTACCTTTGTTGTATTCAAATTGGTACTCTAGAAACGTAATAAATTAGTTTTGTATAATTGAAAATGTTTTCCTCTATCTCAGAATTCCAGCAAATATGTAATTCCCTTGATACATTCACACACGAATATATTTCATCTTTAGATGTTTTTACTTGTATGCCAACGGGAAAATCGAGTGTGTGTATCAGTATTTACATTCGATGGATTCATCTACCAATGTATTGTGTTATAATGATATTTGATACAGCAAAGACGAGGGTTAGTTGATATATTCTTCACTTAAATGGCCCTAACCTTATTTGAAAGTCATTAGTTTGTTAATATCATCTAGGCTAAAGTATTAACAGTAATAGAAACTGCATTTGAAAAAAAAGATTTTTAGATATATAATGGGTAAATGGATTTAGTATTATTAGCTTCCCCTTTCTATTGTTGAAGAGGAAAAATACAAATTTTAAGGGATAGCAATCAATGAATTTATGCCTATAACAGCTACATTTCAAAAGATAATTTCAAAATTCATAAAATACATGATATAAAACATATTACAAAATATAAAATATGGCAGAGCTTAAAATATGTATCAATTCCTCCACTTCAAAAACAAGGTACGTTTAAACAATAATTATCATATGATATTAATTTGGAAGGAAATCAAACAATACTATAAAAATGGAAGATGTGTTTTTTTTCCAGGAAGCCAAATGAATTGTCAGGTAAGTAAATGTATCCATTGTGTTTCGAAATCATCTTTTTGGGTACACACTAGAAGGTATTTGTAGATTCACCTCGGTATGAACAAAAATTAGTACATAGGATTAGGGAGGATTATTGAGTTTTGTATACGTATCAAGGATTTTATCCATGCCCATACGGATTAGCACACTGCAATGAACTTAGATCCCACTCTGATGTGACTCAAAACATTCCCTCATTCGATGAAGTGCCATTTGTATGAATAGAGGACTACAGTCCAGTTTAGAATGAAACCTGAGTTCCATGTTTAAACTCTGGACCCAGTTATACGTTGGCATAATTGCTTGCAGTGAGAAACTGAATACTGAATGACAGAATGTAATGAAAACGTTTTTGAAGAACCATTGGTAGACAAAGATAAAATAAGAGACAAAAAACAAGGCTGATAAATCTTTCTGTTTGGTGAAAGATGAAAGAATTGAAATATTATAACAGCAAATGTTTCATCTATCAGGTGTGCGTTCAGGGTCAACAAGGCCAATGCAATATACCAATCAGATTTCATAATTTGCCAAAGTCAAGTGAGTGCTGATACTGTAGGACAAAACAAAGAGGATACCGTCAAATTTTGATAAAATGCTGCAATATTTGGCTGATATGAGTCGGTTAGAGAGCGTTTCAGCAAAGCATACTCCCATGACGATCCGACCAGTTAATGCACATACATTAAAACGCTATTACTTCTAAATATATAACCTTCACAGAGGTCAACAAGGCAGAGATATAGCTTGTTTTGCCTACCAAATGGTACATTCATGATCACCAGATAAAAACTATTTTCATTATTTTCTTAAAAAGTGGATAGGCTGGAAAATATGGAACAGAATTAACAATGTTGCTCTGAAAATTAAAAAAAATTGCCCCTCATGGATCTTATTCTGATAAGCTTCTTTAATTAAAAAAAAACGAAAAAACCCTGATCTTTTAAATAAAATTTCATCGATACTTCAGTGGTGGCGGAAGATGTTTTTTTCTGTGACATTCACATTCAAGTGTGTGAAATCCTTTGATTTTCTTGATAATTTATTTTTGTTTTATTCCTTATGATTTTCTGTTTCCTATATAGATCTCAAGACATTTTCGTCAGTCTACATTGAAAACTAATGTCCATAATTGGAAAGTACATGAGCCAAAGAATCAATAAGCACGATTAAACTGCATTTTTCTTTCTATTTAACGACTAAATATTAAATTCAGCGTATTATTTCAGGGTCATATTTTGACAGAATTCTGATCTTCAAGAATTAAAACATTTTAAACTGTTTCTCTTATTGCCTCTGCATATATCTTTTTAGTTAGATTCCATATCATCCATTTTTTTCAAATAGTTGTCGAAAAGAAAAGACTGAGACAAACATACCGATTCAGAATTTGGTTAGCCTCCGAAAATCATTAACATCTGGGAAACGGTTGGGAAGGATGATTTTATTCTGGAAGAAGAACAGAAATCACCAAGCATATTTAGGTCGCATCCAGTGAGGGTGGAAAGAAAAGATGTACAAATCTCTTCTAGACTATCGTATTTTTAAATGATGGGGTCTAACTCTTTTTTGTGGGGTAATGAAAAGAAATCAATGTTTTTCGTCCCATTGTCAGATTTCCTACTATCTTCCATAAGCAAGGTGAAGACACCATAGTCTGTGCCTTTTGCAACCGATTGTTATAAAGAAATACTTATTTGACGAGATCTGGTTACGCTTTGCAGGGATGAAAAGAAAACTGCCACTCTCTTTCGACTTCAGGTTGTAGTTGGCCAACGGTTCGTCGATGGTAGAACCGGGGGACACGTCCGACAAGATTGTTCAACAGCCGTATTCCCGATGGTCAAGATAACATCGGGTTAAACAAGTCAGTCCTGACATAAAAAAAAGAAAAAACACACCTGAAATTAAACAAAGTTGTTGATAATGGCAATTCAAAAAACGTGGAATAAGATTGAACAAATGACAACATTCGTTACTTTTTAATATATTCATGATAACAGACGGAATTTAATAAAGATTCATTATCCCTGTGCCATCGACAAGTAACGGAAAAGTATTAAGTGCATCTATAAAATTCCAAAGGTCCAGAGTTTATGTATTAATGTATTAAATGTGAAGTGGTGATATGTTTATATCCATGCTCAAATTATTCAAAATCCCAGGCAGGCTATAAAAGATACGGATACTTGTAATATATATATATATATATATATATATATATATATATATATATATATATATATATATATATATATATATATATATATATATATATATATATATATATATATTCTGATTCTATACCATTGTTGTGGAATATGGCAAAACCCATAGGAAGTGTTTACGATATGCAAAGCTGTGACCTCTTGTGTATATATCAACCCGTTAAAATTATAGACACATTTTGCTTTTCTTTCCATATTTTCATATGGGGCACTCTAATCTCATCCATGTACCTACTTGTCACTGAAAAAAAATACATCCCAATAACATTCAGTGAAATGAGAGTTACTTGACTATTCCAATTTTCTCCCCTCAAAACGTGCGGCAGGTTGAAAGGGTTTAGGCGATATCCGTGTTAAGGAGTAATTCCTGACTTTACATGTTTTAAAAAAATGAACCAGGGTGTATTAGAAGGTTTACACTTGATTTGAAATTACTTTTGTCCTTCTTTCGTACTATTGGCTGGCCAAGGCGTGAAAGGTGAGTATATCCCACTATAAATCCATATCTTGAATTAAAGGGGAAACACAACTTTTAGGGAGGCAAGTTTACCCAGCTAATTACTTCGAAAGGGAAACATTGTGGACAACGATTAGAGACATTTTTGGATGCTGTAAAAGTTCTGCCGAGACTCTATAATATTACCATGAAGCATCAGGGAAGTTAAAACTTTGAAGGATTGCTTCAAGATGAAAATCTCTATGGCAGTGAAATGACCAACAACTCTCTTCAATATGAAGCTTTGACGAATATTTCAAATCGACCAGTAGATTCTACACATTAATAGGGATTTTGAAGTTATAAAAAGTTCTTTTGATAAGGGAGTCATATTTGATGCCAAAAATGGATGATGTTTTGAGTAAATACCCACGGTTGCTGTTTATATCATATATACGCCTGAAGAAAGACCTTTCTTACGTACCTACCAATAATTTTGAAAATTTGAGTGTGAACACGTGACAAAATTGATTTTTGAGAATATTACCAAAAATATATTTGTGCACAGAGGCATTATGTAATGATTTGTTGTTGTCACACAGTTTATGATTTAGTATCTCTTTCAATGTAAAAATTATTTTTCACTTCATCAAAACAGCACATTTATATCCACTGTGATATTATCCCCAACGCTGAAAAAAATATGAATTATAAAGTGTAACAAAAAAGATAAAATTTGAACTTTGAACGAACTGATGAAAATAAAACGAGTTCAGAGTTTGCTTAGATGATTCCCAAGTTTCCCATGAGGTTTTCTTATCGACTTTTTTCTCAGACAATACTTGATGAATGGAATAACAAAAATTTATGTGCGCCAATATAAGCACTTGATTCACAGAAAATAAACTCGAATTTGCTTCAGTACAACGACAGCAAATTATTTACATCGTATTTTATATGGTCTGTCTCAGAAGTGTTTTGCCATACAATATTTACGAAACAATGGGACCTATATATCCATATGCAATGGCACATAGCCCCCTCTCCGAAAAAAAGAATTATGTAACATTCCAAAATAACATATGCGTCTTTCCTACTCTTAAAAACTTTTTCCAAGGTTTTCTTTGAAAATCACCCTCAGGTGACGAGGTGCAATTTTCCCAAGTTTTCTCCAAGTTTGATATTCTCAGCGATAGGCACGTAGCCCTGGTTTTTAATGCATCTATGTGCAATAATATATATGAAAAGTCTCCGAATTTTTTCGATAGTCATTGGGGACGAAGTGTAAGTTTATTTTGACACTGATCAACAAATGAATTAAACTATAGTGATTAGATAGACTTGCCTTTCCTCTTTGTCCAGACTCAATATTTCTTGATTATCAATTTTTTTTAAATCGACCCAAATTTACCGTATTGATTACACGTGATTTTTCACGCGTACACGTTCGTGTGAGAGTTCGCTTGTAAATCATACAGCACTAGCTACTGTATTAAACTTAAAAGATGTGAATAAATGTCGTACAGCTGACGTTGCGTAGACACTTTAGGAACGGCAGCACTTGGGATTAAGTAAGTCATCAGGGTATTTTCATTTATGTAAATGTCATATATGCATTTGCATAAATGAATTTAAATCGTATGAAAACAAGATCTATTTTGACAGAATACAGTAACAAGAAATTATGTACGGACAAATTTCCAACACTATTCATTTTTCGTGGATGAATTCATTCGATACGTAATACCCATGTGTCTTTGACAGTTACATTGATCGGGTCATTTTAAGTGAGAATAATTTTGCATCACTGTCTTTATATATGCACATAATATAAGACAATATGCAAATAATAATTAGTGTAAAATACACACTTCAACAATTCACAGAAACTGAGAATGGGTATTGCAGGGGATGATCTTCGGTGATTCATTGAGTTCATTTTCCTCTTTATAAGAAGCAGGGTGATCTGGTGGTACACTGGTCTAATTCCTTAAATGCCAAATATATATCATCATCATCATCATCATCATCAGTCTTTTAGCGTCCGTCGTTGGACATAAACCTTCCCCAGGATTTGCCACACTTCTCTATCATGGGCGTCACAGAGCCAGTACTTCCTGAACTTATCTAGCTCGTCTCTCCATCTAACAATTTGCCTACCTTGGTTGCGCATGTGGCCTAGGGGAATCCATGTTGTGAGTTGTGATGTCCATGGGTTGTCTGCCATTCTTGCAACATGGCCAGCCCACCGCCATTTGAGATTTTTATGGATTCTATGATGTCTCTAACTCTTGTTTTTTCCCGGATGTATTGCGCTGTTTTGTGGTATCTCCATGTGAGGCCCATTATTATTTTTTCATGTGCACGTTGCATGTTTCTCAGCTTACAGGTCTGTCTCTTGGTTAAGTTCCATGTTTCAGCTCCATAAGTGACTATTGGGAGGATGCATTGGTTATACACCCTTCTCTTTAGGATTAATGGGTTCTTATTATTTTTGAAGGTTGAGCTAGCTCTGCCAAAGGCTTTCTCATCCTAGTGTGATTCTTCGCTTGATTTCTTCTTCTTTTGAGTGTCTCATGGTGATTCGTTGCCCTAGGTAAATGTAGTGGTCTACTTTCTCGAGTTCTGTGTCCTCGATTTCGATCTTAGTTTTTATCTCCAATCTGGTTGTTGCACATGATCTTCGTCTTGCTGAAGTTCATGTGTAGGCCGACGTTCTTGCTCTCTTCATTTAGTTCATCTATCATTAGTTGGAGGTCGTGTAGGTTCTCTGCGAAAATGGCTATGTCGTCTGCGAATCTGAGGTTGCTCAGATACTCGCCGTCTATTCTAATTCCTTTACTCTCCCAGTCTAGCTTTCTGAAGATCAGCTCGAGGCAGGCTGTGAAGAGTTTAGTGAGCTGGTATCACCTTGTCTTACTCCTTTCTGGAGCTGGAAGGGGTCCGAGTCTTTATGTAGTCTGATAAATGAGCTGCTGTGATTGTATATATGTTTAAACACTTCAACATATACCGGATCTACACCTTGCCGACTGATGGCCTCCATAACCTGAGGGATTTCTACTGAGTCGAACGCCTTTTTGAAGACGATAAATGCTACGGCAAGTGGTAGTTAATACTCTGCTGCTTTTTCTTTCAGTTGATTTATCGAGTGCAGGTGGTCCATGGTCGAGTAGCTTCTTCTAAAGCCAGACTGTTCACGTGGCAGGTTTTCATTGAGTGTTTCTGTGATTCGGTTGGTGATGATCTTTGTGAAAAGTTTGTAAACACAGTTGAGTAGGCTTATAGGCCTATAGTTGTTGAGGTCTTTTGGGTTTCTTTTTTTTATATAAAAGCATTATGATAGTAGTGTTCCAATCGCCTGGGACTTTACTGTGTTTTAGAAACAAGTTGAAAAGGGCGGCCAGTTTCTTTTTTCGTCTGTTTAATGGCTACTTGTTCATCAATCTTAATTTTTGGGAGCAGGATGGTATTGATAGCAATGGAAAGTCGGCTAATGTCATATCGGTTATATTCAACCACTGAGCTCAATCTTCAAAAGGGGGCAGGGTGGAGAGAAATTGTGGCAGTTGTTTCATATAACTTTTTTTTCATGCACAGATTACAACTCCATAAAATATCGAAAGTATAAAAGCAACATACAGATGCACGCTAAATGAAATACTGACAGTTTTGAACATTGATCTCCCTGTAACACTAATGTCTAACTGTTTGCTTTTTTGTTCACAGAGAGTCTACATGATTTTAGTAGCATAAGAAAAATGAAATTTTCATTATTTAGTATTTATTCAATTCATATCTGAAACTTTTTTTCTATACTTCTCATTCATGCAGCCAGTATTATTCGTAAAATGTTTTGTTATGAAGACCAGCTTTTTATAATTCAACTAGTAAAGGATATATGAACATTAAGTAAAAAGAGAAACTCAAAAACTCAAAAACGTAAGAAAATTGATATAGACACCATTCTAATCAGATGTTCTCGTCGGCCAGATGCAAAGAATAACTATCAAACTTTCAGACTATCTGCATCTTTATTTTGTGTCATTCCACTTTGTAATTCAGGATAAATGACATTTCAATAACAGATGGAATAAGAATGATATGAATGTTTTGAAATGTAAACTGAATGCTGGTTCAGTCTGTCTTCATATCCTTCAATTTTGCAAATATAAAAATATATCCAGAACCAACGACACGAAAGATGCAGAAAAACATTACCCTTTCTCTAAAAAGATTAACCACGGAAAATGATACATACAAGATGTCTCAAAAGTGACTACATATTTTTCTCTTTGTCTCCTATTAGTCCAGCCTCATTGTAAGTGGTAAAAAGATCTATCCTAATTAACATTGCGATATCAGTTAATGAATAACTAGTTGACAGGCAGGGTTTAGGGTTAGCAATCATTTTTTGAGGGTTGACATTAAGATTGTAGGATAAAAATACATCTATGAACGAGGATCAGAGATCATTGTGCGAGTATTTCACTCATCACTTTTGGAAATGACTTTATCAATTGTTGGTTGTGTGACATTTCTATATGATAGTTTGTATGCGTTGAGAGGACCAAGAAAGTATTTATTTTAATGTTTACTTGGCAAAATCTAAATAACCGTATTCTTAAGAATTTTAGTTTATACGTGCTAATTAAAAAAACAAAAACAGCAAATCCATCGAAATTTTTGGGAGGGCATCCAAATATATAAGTGTATATTGACCTTTGAGACATCTTAAGAAATGGGGAAGCAGAAAAACATATGTGGTTGGTCACAAAATGGTAATTGCCACTAAAACGTAACATGGTGGAAAGAATGGTATTCAGTGAATTGTACGACTGTACTCAGTAAAAAGTTTGAATTTTCAAGAAACATGCAGGTGTAATCTAGGGACCAGTTCAGGATGAACTTATATTGCAAACTGAATACACACTTTGAAAAACAATATTTAGATATTTTCCTGCCCTGGCACCATCGATGGAAAGCACCTGCTTGCTACATAAATACATGCATCCATAAATAACCAGTCACGTCCACCTAAAATCGGTCAAATCTTCTAGGGCAGTATTCATTGCAGTTTTTGTTTATGGCTTATAATTCCAAGTGTTGACATTACTTTTTCAACAGTTTGAAATTTGATAAGAATTATTCAAACATGAAACTGACCGACACTTCTTCGTGTAAGGGAAGTTTTTATTCCCAATGGAATTGTCATGGATTTAATCTGGCAACACCAAGCAATATTTTTGTAATGGTATAAAACACATGCAAATATTTCTACGTAGAGATTGACAAAGAATAAGAACTTTACATTGCAAAGGTTTTGTTTCCAAACAATAGAAAGTATTTCTCTCAAGTTTTCATGTATGACCGATGGGGACAGTTTTGGAAGCATTGAAATTGTATATTCTCAAGAAAATTTATGATTAATTCTTCAATAGCTTGGAACGAAGCATTTATTTTGAGAGCAAATTCGTGCCTATTTTAAATTCTCTTTTAAAAAAATGGCCCTTGGAATCAGGAATTTTTGATGACAAAGGTCATTGTTCAATATGAGGTAAAAAACAAGATTTTGAATGCTGATTCTTTATATCAGAAGAGGTAGACATAAGTGTTCCAAAGATCAGCGGATCATATTTGTGAAATATTTTGCATTCGATCGTGACAGTTGGTCGATTATTCTTTCATCCTGAACAATTTGATAATCTGTACAACGTTATGACCCAGATCCATATAAGGAAACGAATATTCCAATTAGACCCGTCACGTAAAAAGATGCAATCAACACGAATTAACAAGTGTTTTACTATGGGATTTAAATGAATTTTCTGGATTAAAAGCTCCAAGACATGAAATATTATGCTGAAATGGAAAAAATTAGGATACTGAATTGAGAAGATGACACATTGAAGTTACAAAATACTTCGTTGAAAAGGTCTGCTTTTGAAAGTTTAGTCGCTTATATACCCCCCCCCCCGATATAGTCAGAGATCAAATTCTATGTTATTGGTAGGAAATTTTCCACCAGAGCAGTAATTCATTTGAAAGCTCAACTTCTTTCACTCTATCCTTTTTTTTAAAAAGAATCTCCAGGTTACTATGCAATTCATCCAAAGTTTGGAGGATTTGAATATCAAGGACTAACTTGATGAAGTCTGGATATTTCCACTACTTTTTTTCTGGGCCTTAGTGCTCGTGATAATTTAAAGTGAACTATTTAAAAAATGATCGAAGTAACTATGTGTTATGTTCTTTTAGTATAAATTGTCTAGGTGAAATAATTCTGTACTTCATATATCTCTGTCAGTACTCTGCATGGAGCGTTCATGTGCACAGTTACATACATATATACATGGTTATGTAGCATGTCTTGTATAAATAATTTATATACACATACATACACATATGAGTACAGAAAAAAAGTGCGCATGCAACAACATTTCAACTGCAGAGGCTCTATACGATGTACAACAAGGATGTCCAAGAAATTTGAACATTTTTTCTTTGTTTCCATCTATCAACAAGCATTCCCTGTGCCTGACCAAACCTTATACGCCACTCTCAAGATTGATGTACTAAAAGTTTAGAACTTCATGTTCTATGAATTCTTTGAAGAAGTCATTTTGAGAACTAAATATTCCAAAAATGTTCGTAGTGCTTTTCATATAAAATAGAGCTGAGCCAGACAAATATTTGCATTAGTATGTTAATATAGTGAGGCAAATGAAGAATTATATACGTTCGGACATATGCATCCATACTATTCTTCTATCTACGTAGTTATTTATATTAGTCATGTTCACTCACTCTCTCTCTCTCCCTCCCCCTCTCTCTTTCTCTCTTTCTCTCTCTCTCTCTCTCTCTCTCTCTCTCTCTATATATATATATATATATATATATATATATATATATATATATATGTATATGTATATATGTGTGTGTGTGTGTGTGTGTCTGTGAGTGTGTGTGTATAGGGAGAGATGGACACGGAGAGAGTGAGAGAAAGACAGAGAGGGACAGAAACATATATACAAAAAGTTTAAATTGCATGGACCATTTCTTTAGATGATTTGTAAACCCCGAGTCTTCCAGTGACATATGAATTAATCACTTTGAGAGCATACAGAGTGCAATGCAAACAGAGGGCATAAACATATATGCTATGTGTGTACATGTACTTAGCTTGCCTGCTGCAGTGAAATAAAGCTATCGAAGAATTTGTTAGGTTAGGGACGGATCCATGCGTAATTGCTTCTTTTAGATTGTAGTTATATTACAAATTACCTGGTTCAATTTCATGTTGCACCTGCTTGCCGGGGGGATGTTTATATGCAGTAGTTAATAATGTTTAATTCTTCTTTTCACCTTGTTCAGGAATTAGTCGGTCATCAATGGATGGTTAAGAATGCTTTGTTGCTGAATTTAATAGTATAATGGCCGGTCTAGCCCTGGTTATCGTTGGTGGTGGGGTCAGGGGTGTGTGCATTTCTTTCCAGTCTTTTTTTCTTTTCTTCTGTTTTCAGATCTATCTGTTTTGGAGCTGTGTTGAGTATTCAAATCAAATTTAATGCACATGCAGAAATTTTGCAGCGTTACTTTTGTTGAAAGCGTTCGTAGAGTTATATTACTAAACCACATATTATTGTAAAAATCTCAATCTGTTCAGATGTTTCAGATGATATCTTCAAATGAGCTACATGAATTTGTGAAAAAGTGAACAATACGTCATGAAAATAGGGATTGGGATATGCAGCGGATCTATCAAAGATTACCTCCTTTAGTTCTAAGTGTATGTTATGAAGTTCTCGATGAATTCAAAACAAAAATTTAAAATGATAGGAAATCCTCTCTAAAGGAAGAGATTTTTATCGAATCCGTTTATAATTGCGTATTATAACAGTGGCGTTGACAAATATTTGCGCTCTCAGAATGTTTTCTTACTAATTTTTTCAACATTTACAAGTTTTGCATACTCAGGATCAAAGTTTCAAGCTCCCAGCACAAGATGTATCTGGGGATGGGGTTGACCTTACAACACTATGGGACACTATCAACCGTCTTGTGCTAAAATAGCTTAAGTCTAATGGACAAGTGAAACACAGAGTAACTGACAGTGAATTTCTTTCGTCGCTGAGTGTTTAATTATAATTGTGTCATATCACTATGATCTACTTTCTAAATGAAACACGTTTGAGATTACAGATAGGTCTAGGGTAATGAGTGCTTCGCTTCCAAAACTAGATAGCAATGCATCTCATGAAGCTAGAAACAGAGTCATGACATTGAGAGTTGGATTAGATATTTGAAAAAGGAAAAAGAAGTACTGAACTATCTACCCCTAAGATCTGCAATATGATTGCCATAGAAAAAGTGATACTTTATGTCTAATCATATGCTATTTTGGTCACTTTCAAACTTTCTCTATGCATTCAAGATTTGTTATAGCTACTCCACGTTGATGGAGGTTAGTTGTAGTTGTGGCTGGACGTTACATCCATGAAAAAACATTTTCCAAACAATCAAAGCTTTTACTTTGTGACCTTCCTATCAAGCCTGCGAACAAATCACGGCTGATATATCTCCTCTTTCGAGTGGACTCTGTAGTGTGACAAAAATTATAAGATCTAAAGAAAAAGTGGTCAGGACCAGGAACTAAACACAGATTGGAGGCATTTAGAATAGGCTGGTATTTTGTGAAGGAAACTCATTTGCATATTGTTCTATTCCGAAAGAAATGGTACGAGATATCTTGGAATTGAATCAATGTTCTATTTTTTGTTTGAAACCAACGTCAAGATTTAAGCTGTATAGAGAGAAGAAAAGAGAATTCTAAGTTTATGGTAAAATGATTACTATTTGCCATTTACAATCAAAACTTCAGGGTTATTTTTGGACGTTTCATGTATACTATGATGCTTAAATGGTGACCACACACACACGTATGCATGCACACACATCGATCTATATATAAGCATATATACATTGAATCACGGTAAAATTTGCATGTGTGTGAGTTTGTGTAAGTTTGAGCAAACATAATTGATTGCAATGTTTCTTCACTTCACGCCAATCCTGGTTTATGGAAAGTTCCGATAGGGACATAGGGACATTTCATTCTCGAATAGCAAGGGCATATATATATATATATATATATATATATATATATATATATATATATATATATATATATATATATATATATATATATATATATATATATATATATATATATATACATATAATGTTTGTGTGTGTGTGTGTTTCCTAGTTTTGTCACAATGTAGTGTGCGTGGAATCAACAACTACTTTAGCCGTAACCAGAGGCATTTTGTATTTTGATTAATTAATTCCCTCAGAATTTACCTCATCTCATAATATGGTGTTGAAAAAAAAATCACCTTGTCTTTTAGCTCCAGCTAGTTTTTCAGATGTTTCATGTCAAGTTATTTGATTGAATCGAGAGAGCTTTTTCCAGGATATCTTAATTGGATATTTACCACTTAACGATTGAAAGAGATTCCGTGAACAAGAGAACTTCCACCGATTTCCTTTTCTAATTTGGCTTATTTTCTGATTCGATCCTCTTATCGATCCAACATTGAATCATAGAGGGGGGATTTTTTGAGAGTCATTCTTTGTGAGTTTATTTTAAATGGATATTTTAAAGAGGGGACCCATGTGCCAGGTTTTATATGGTCTATGATGATCCTTCTGCCTCTCCATCAGAAACTGTCGACGGAATCTGTCACAAAAAACATGGGTTTATCTTTTTTCAATAGGTCCCTCTCATCTTAGCTATCTATAGACATATAGGCTGTGCAAATGAACATTCGCTTTTTAATTTATGCATGATTATTCCGCATTAAGCGTTATCAAATTACGTCCGTTCAGTTTTTTTTCATGGTCTTGCTGATTATGTATGTATTCAATATGTAAACATCATACACACTCAGGCTACACATATAGATCAGAAGGGCTGAAATTTTGCCCATTCATCCATCATCATGTCCCTGATTTACCAACCCCTGAAGCTTTTTTGCAGTTGGGATATGATTTACAATGTGAAATTAAGCTTAATTTATCCCTCACTCCTCGCTCGATTTTGAAAGCGATCCCCTCCTGCAAGAGAAGAAACTTATTCATTAATCACTTCTTATCCTTTTCTTCCAATTGTTTCGATAGGTAAGCCTCGAACAATATCCTTCCAAAAGAGTTTGGTCACATCGCAGACCCTAATCATAAATCATCCTGAACGTGTGTCGACTTTTCATCCATATATTTCTGTCTCTCCTCCCACTTCCCCTTCCTACCTCTCGCCATTTTTATCATTGCTTCCTTTATTCCTCCACCCTCTTCCGAACCACATTTCTTAATTTTCATTTTCATTTCCACTGATATTCTGATTTCTCATTCAGTTTCCTTTCCTCATCTCATTAACATCTTCACTTTTGACTGTATCTTCAAAACTCCAACCAAACATCAGGTGGAGTTGTCACAGGAGGGCAAAATATATTTGGAATCAATTAAGGGTCAAGGATAACAACAATAAGTAGCTCGATGGTAATGAGTAAGTCTTACTTCAATAACATGAAGACAAACAATGTGGAACCACTGACATCATATTCGAAATTGTAACCGGCAGAACAAAAAAAAAATTTCAAATTATCAGTATTGTAACCTCAGGAACGAGATTACTACAGGACTTGAACTTGCTACTTTGTGTCTTTGGTTGGAAGATTAGCCTGGTTGCCTGGTAAAGATCTGTCGAACAAAATTTCTGATAATAATTATGATTTAAAATGCAAATCCTCTTTGTTTCCCTTCTGACTACATGGTTCTTCCGAATTTTTCCCCCCCAAATCCTTAGGAACACGTAATTTGATATGTTTTTCTACTGTTATCCTGCCAACTTCTCACATTGTGTCCTCACAAGGAAAAAGCAAAAACAAAACAGCAACCTTTTTCTGAAATTGTTCAAATTTCATTAAGTGATGGTATTATCTCGACTTGCAATTTGCTTTTCTTTTCCTCTGTTGCCGCTGCATTATAGTTTTACATTTCACGAATTTCCTGACAGAATCTCTCTCATTATCATTTTTTTTTTAATTCTAAAAACAAAATATCAATATAATGCAATGCAATCACGGAAATAACTGATGTTCACGGTCTAATATTCTCCTTGAAATCAAACATTCGGTTTTAGATTTTCCAGGTGATAATCTAAGGACAAAATTAACAAATGTAACACGATATTTTTTCTCAATTTCTGCTAATTTGTCATTTAATGCGTAAGAAAAATGAATTTCTCTGGGTGCTATCAAACAATAGAGTTTATGGACCACTGCTGTAGGTTGAGAGATAGAGTAGCAGACGGTCGATCAAATACTTTTTTTCTCAGTACTTAATCAAAACTCATCACTGATTGGCTTAGAACATACCCGAACGAATAAAGTATATCTTCCTCAATGTGTAATGCGAGGACACTGAATAACCATGATAGGAAAATGTGTTAATTTTTTGACAAGTCTTTTGGGTTTTGATCTTTTCCAAATCATTATTTTCTTTGTGAAAAATTGCTCATTTTCATTCCTGCTGTCTTTCAGGAGATCGAAATCAAAACTTGAAAGTGGTGAAAAATGTTAGTTTTAGGACATGGCTGGTGGTTATCGTCTTGATAAACACCCTTAAGATCCATACAGATAGAATAATCTAACTGAACCTATAAAATATCAAACTATTTTCCAAGTTAGAAGAGAATTGTATCTCACTCTTACAAGAGAATATCCAAATTTATCCTGGTGAATGTACCCCTTTGCCTTTTTTATGTTGTTTGACTACCATTCCAGATGATTCATTCACAATTGTCGTGATGTATACAACACGTTCAAAAAAAGGAAAAAATATGCCTTCAGTAAGAAATAATTCCAGGAAAAATGGTAGCGTACTCATTCAAACTGAGCCATCCAATACCATATAACTACTTCTGTACCAAGATGATTCTGAACTATCCCTGATGGCATATCAATTTCGCTAGAGAAAGTTTGATACGATTGGTCCAAACCCACACAATATTGATAGGTATCAGACCAATACACACTGTCTTGATTCACTCGATTTACAAGATTCATCGTTGCATTTTTATTTCGCATCATTTTATGTTGAAATTTAGAAATATCCCTTCTTTTAAGGATTCAAAAACGACAACATAATATCTAACGTAAACATATTTGGATGTTTCCATCTTTCACGTATCAGTCTCTCACGCATTGAAAAACGAATTCAGCTTTTAAAATGTTTGTGAGTAGGTAAAAGCCCCGGAAACTGAACTGCAACACGAAAACATCAAATAAAGAGGGTGTATGGGAAAAGCCTTTGAAAAATGTTATGTGATAAGGGGAATGTTTTTTTTCCTTGTGTATTATTCTTGCTCACAATAAAATCATTGGTTGAAATGTTGCCTGGACAGAAATACCTCATTTTTCGTTACTCTCTATCGTAATAGAAGTCATAGCCTTTCATACTGTGCTTGATACAACGTGATCTTGGTAAATTTTTTTCATCGTTGGATCTTGTGATCAATGGATCACTGAATACCTAAACGAGAGGAGCAAAAGGTTTGTAGAGTTTTAACAGCTATATTCGCCCATTGATCGGTCACACTGACATTTACAGCAGATGGAAGGCTGAGTAACAAAGCGGAAGTATACATAATGGGGTTTTGAAGTAACCATTAACTTCCAACTTCAACATATACACAATAATTCGTCACTAAAAAATGAAGAGCCTCAAGTATGGACATGGTTCATTGACAGCATAGGCTCAGAGACGATGTAATAGAGCTGTAAAAATGCCCCCAGTAAGAAAAAAAAAGCAAAGTCTTGCAATTACTCCAAGTTCAATGAAAATGGGGTTGTGAATTGCCCCATAGTTGCCGAAAAGACGCTTCATGGATTCAAATGTGAAGATGTTTTTATTTAAATTTGATTATTAAACTTTGTATGTTTTGGTCATACATTTATCAAAAAATTAGTATTAATAGTAAAGAGGTCTTTGTTATCTAAGAACACAAAATATGAGAATAGGAAGACCCTTGAAGAGTTAGAATCAGCTGATGATAAAAAGAAGCGATTGAAATGTTATGATGCAAACTAGAAGTAAATAACGCTGGATAATCGGTTTGCAACCTGAGGGACTGACCAGATGGATGATAGAGATTCAGAAATCTGTTGACAGATTTATCCTCCCCTACATAGTGGCTAAATGATACATTAAGTCAGCATTTTGGTTTGGAGAAAACATGGCGGAAGATTCAGGGGAAATTCCAAACAAAATATCTGTAAAACTCCTATTTACTGGAAGATTGGAAGTGATCATCATACTAAAACCCTGTGACATCGTTTTAGTTGTTTCGTAAATTTTCTCTGTTTACGTTCTGATAATTATGCTATTTTTTTTCATTCCAACTTCACTCTTCTTATCTATTTCTATAAAATAAAAAGGTCTTTTGTATATTCAAATCCATATTTTTTTCAATTATTCATTCTCTTCGTTCACTCACAGATTTTTTTTCTTTTTTTTTAAATCTACCAAATATTATTCTTTGAAAAGATAGTGTGTCAAAATTGATTTTCTCTCCCACCGTCCAATTTCCTCGATTTCTTCATTTTCCCTATTTTAACTCATATAGTCCTATTGTTTTTCTACGTAACTATCTTGTCTTTCTTTAAATGGACCCTTTTATCATAACACATTATCAGTAATTCCAACCTGACTCAATTAAACACTCCTCAAATTCTTCAAGTGTAAACAGAGTTAACAATATGATTGAAGTTGTTTATGATCACTCAAGTCTAGATAGAAAGACATGTATGCATCTGGTGGATAGATCCAAGTGGTTATCAGCTTCACCCCACCCCCCAATAAGATCTGGTTGAAAATTGTAATTTTTTACTGCGAGTGACACATTTAATTTTGAGCAGTCATTTCGCAATTATTGCATTAATTAATCTAAAAAGAAGCGTGGTTCTTCGCCATCTTGAATTATGGACTTGTACAGTGCAAAATGTCAGCTCAGGATTCCAAACTTGTCAAAACCATTACTTCTAGCTCGATAACATCAAACATTGCTGAGGTTGTTTGTGATCACTTGACTCTTTGAAGAGACAAATTCTCAGCTGGTTGATGGATCTACCTGGATATTGGTTTGACATCACTTAAACATAAAATCTGTTTGAGAACTATGAACTCAGTCTTTTCTTAACTATCTCAACAATTAATTTTAAAATCTGCAAGCGCAATTTCTTCACGAAATCAAATACCCTAGAGCTTCATACTTCAATGCTGTCAGAAATAAATTCGAAGCCTGTCAAAATGAATGCATTTTGCTCGATAATGTTGAACATACTCTAGTTGGGAAAGGTGTTTTTTTTCTAAAACTAACCGCCGAACCAACATTTTTTTGACATCATCATTTGATAACATTCAACCTATCATCAATTAAAAAGAAACAAAAACATTATTCAAGATACATTTTTGCGGTATATCAATCATTTTGAAGCAAAGTACTTTGTGTGACGTCATATCCTGACAACAAATCTACAGCATTGACCGAATGGAAAAATATCTTTATTTCAATGAAATACAATCGGAAAAAAGTCCGAAGGAATGATATCAATATATTAGTGATGGTTGATAGTTATGCATGGAGTAAAATTCATTCATGGTATTATTCCTCCTCCGACTGTTCTCCTCCTACTCTTTCTCTTCCTCTTCCCCTACTACTGCTACCAAAACACAAACAATAACATCTATTTATGAACGATATAGAACGATATTAAGTTACATTTTATCACCAGCCAACCTCAAATATTCTTGTACCTTGTACGTGAGAACAATATTTCAAGAGTCAGAGGGATTCAACTCCAAGACACTCCCTGGGTTTATTCTACATTTATATTCAGGAAGGAAACATTATCAGACACTCGTCTCTCAAATGATATTTTGTTTAAGTAAGAGGAACACATGATCGGATCGATTGCATGTACAAATTATGAGTGCTTACGTGCATATGTGGGAAAGTTGTCACATTTTCTGCAGTCATCAATGTTACAGGATGATTTGTACCTTTTGACAAAGATCAATAATTCCTGCAGATTTATATGAAATTGATTCAAATCACTTTTTTCAGTTAAAATGACATTAGTGAAATTTGGAAATAAAAAAATACTTTCTGATTTTCAAAGATTTTCTACCCAATTATTTTAAACTATATTTGCTTTTCCTTTAGGAATGACCTACACTCAACTACTCACTCCGTATATCACTGATCTGATTTTATTGTGAATTCATCGAGAAGTTGATTCATAGAAGCTTTATATATTTATATATATATATATATATATATATATATATATATATATATATATATATATATATATATATATATATATATATACATATATATATATATATATATATATATATATATATATATATATATATATATATATATATATATATATATATATATATATATATATACCTACGTATATGCATTGTAATAACATACGTCTATGTGTACGTAAGTATATGTGTTTCATGCATATGCAAATTCCCATCACAGACACATATATGTGCATGCAATATATATATATATATATATATATATATATATATATATATATATATATATATATATATGTGCGTGTATGTGTGTGTGTATGTGTGTGTATGTGTTTGTGTGTGTTTGTGTGTGTTTGTGTGTGTGTGTGTGAGTGTCTGAGAGTAAAAGTGTGTAAATATATGTATCGTATACGTGTGAATGTATTTCCCAATATCAGTATTTGCCAGTGTTGGAATCAAAAGGCACAATTTTCAATGTTTATCAAGCCAGGCAAAATAAATGTAGGCTGCTCAACATATATGCTTTATATGGAATTGGACGCCCTCAAAATGGCAAATTGATACCAGTTGTATCCTTCAAACGGAAACTTCTGTCAGCATTTCTGAAGTAGTCACAACCATATTTCAGTAACAAAAATCCGTCAGCAAATATCGTTTACAACTAGGTAAAACGTTACTTAAGCTGGAAGGGAGATAGTGTCAGCTGTGAAACAGTTATTAGAATGGAAATAGAATCCATAAGTCAAGTCATCTCGGTAATGTTTCAGTCTTTAGTATGCCCTAAAGGTTGACAGAGAAAAAGAAGTCTGGGAGAAGTAACAATGCATTTTCCTGTTTCAGTCGAGGATTCTTTCCGGCGTCTGTGATTTATAGGGCAATAAGTACCAAAGAAAAATTCATCATGAGGGCCCATGAGAGCCCATGAAGGATATGATTACATTATTCTCTGGAGTCCGACTGAGTTCCGACAGTCAGCGTTTAGATTGGATAAAAAAAAAAAAAAAGGAAAAAAACGAAATAATAACGAATGGGATTCAACCATACAGAAAAGAGGTATCAGCACAAACTGGTGGCAGCCCTAGAGAATGGCAACTGCAAATTACTCTTGGACTTTGACATCCAAAACGGCCACCTCATCCAGGCAAGAAAACTGGACTTGGGAATCATAAACAAGAAGAGGAAGACCTGCCAAATAGTAGACGTGGCTCTCCAGTGAAAAACAGGAAAAATACCAGGATCTAGCAACGGAACTGAAAAAGATGTGAAACATGAAAGCCAGAGTCGCGCCAGTCATATTGGACGCACTAGGAACTGTCCCTAAGACACTGAGGGTATGACTGGAGGAGATCGGGATAAAGAGAAGGATTGACTGTAGAGACCACAGGACTGCTAAGGACTGCGCAAATACTTCAGCAATGACCACTGGGCAACTAGTGTCAAACTATAAACTGCAGAATCACTTTGGCCTATGAGAACTAGGACTGAAGGGCTGGAGACTTGAGTAGACTTGATGTCACTCAACCTCCGGCGGTAAACATCAGTCAACTGGTGAGAGATAGCAAATAATAATAATAATAATAATAATAATAATAATAATAATAATAATGATGATGATGATGATGATGATGATGATGATGATGATGATGATGATGATGATAATAATAATAATAATAATGATGATGATGATGATGATGATGATGATGATGATAATAATAATAATAATGATGATGATGATGATGATGATGATGATGATGATGATGATGATAATGATAATGATAATAATAATAATAATAATAATAATAATAATAATAATAATAATAATAATAATATGGTGACCCGTCGTGTATGAATGAATTTCCCCCCACCCTCGTGTATAAATTGGCAGGGCGAAGAAGCTGTCCTGCCTTGTCCAGCATTGGAAGAAAAACAACCGATACAGAGAAGACAGCACAGACATTTTGACAAAAGGGCCATTTTATTTCTCTGGATTAATTCTGTTGATTGACTTCGGAGACTAACTTACTCAGATTGATTTTTAAAATTAACTCTGTGATGGTTCTTATTTAATGTCTTAATAATGATAATAATATTAATAATGTGAATAATAATATTATTATTTTGACTACAGGCTGCCCCTGATGATTTTGTTCTGGGCTTAGTTAAAGTCTCTGACTATTTTTTATATTTAATGATACTTAACGTTTGGCTTTGAGATTAACTCTGAGATTATTTTCGAACATTTTAATGATATTTTACTTTGGTTGATTATTCTTGATATTTTGATGGTATTTTTTACTTCTGAGATGGTTTTCTTTGTAAGTCTGAGAAATTTTCCCCTTGGATGAAGTGGCCACTGCCAAGTTGAACATGTTGTTTTTTGGACCTGCACGTGGGTAAGTGGAATTAAATTCAGAATTAAATTTACAATTCTGCCCATCCCGTCGAGATTGAGTTGTCTTATAGAAGTATAGAAAGGTAATTCCTTTGAACTGGCGTAGTAAAATGAATTATAATTTGTGTTCTGATGATGTAATGCAAATGCTGTTTTGAAGAACATTACAAAAAGGTAACAGAGAAGAAACGGCAAGTAATAAAATTAAGCCTATGGGTTACAAAGCGCCTTACTCAAAGAACAGGGTGATGCAAATCTCCAATAAAAACGTAAATGCAGAGTGCACCCATCTATCTCATATAAACTGTCATTTTTTGTGAGCACGGGGAAACAAATCGTTCAATGAGCTTGTAAGTGTATAATGTGGCACCATGGTGTTTGAAAGAATAGCTTATCATATATCCGTAGAAAAAAACAATCTCAATGATGCACTCATGGAGAAAATCGAATGGATACTACTATTTTATCAGTTGAAAAAAAAAAACAATCCAAAATCAATGAAACTGCCTAATAATTACCCATGGTCAATAAACATAAAACCTAACCAAGATAATGATCCCCGCAAATTGATAAAAAAAATCAACGTGCACATGAAATGAAGAGATCCAAAAATAGAGCAGTAAATCAAAAACAAAAAAAAAGGTATGGGAGTTATCATAAAAAAACACTGGAAATCTCAAATGGTAATGGGCTGATTATATTGCAAGAATGTCAAGCAAACTGTGAACATCATGACCAACAACACTGGTCCTCAGAGATGATAGGCGAAACCAGGGCTGCCAAAATATGAGGTATTTAAACGAACTAGATCACTCGGGAAAATCGGGCTCGCCACGTCCATGTTAAGGAGATCGTTCAGCAAGCGAACTACTTGACTCACATATCCCCCCCACTTTCTTATATATTTCCTCAGACTGTTTGAGCTTCTTTTCTGGCAAATTTTGTCCTCCACTCTAAATGTCTAAATGTTTTTTTCCCCATCGTTCTAGTAATGGCTAATATTTCCGTTCATGTTATTGCTGAAAGTTCAAGTCTTGAAAGAGATTTCCACTGCTGTATCCGAAAAAGACGGAATCCTATTCAAAAGAAAAAAAAACACATGGCATAGGATATCGAAGAAGTCAGGAGCTCAGTGAAGGGTTAAAAAATAGTCTATAAAACTGTAAAAATATGATTACCTTGGGTACGTAACCTGAATTTGTATGGAGCATAGAATCAAACGAGCACTGGATGGATTAATCAAAGAACATTGAAGTCCTGAAAGTTAGCATTGAAGCTAATCTGCAAAATGGTGAGTATATTATGAGAATAGAATACCATCTGCAACATTTCTTCCTATTTGGTTAACTGACGTCAGGACATAAATACATAGGAGTGCTTTGTGAAACGAACGACCCCCTGGAGACAAAAGAAAGTATTTCATGCAACCCACATATTAGAAGCTAACTCCAGATCTCCAGCTGGGATGAATGTACAACGCTGTATAACAAATTTTCTCTGTGGGTGCACCATTCTATCTCAGTAAGGAAATATGTCCTCACCCAAATGGGTCTGCAGTGGAAAGATGGTATTCGATGACATATTTACATACAAACACGCGTTTGCACGTGCACACATGCACACACACACACTTGCACAGACACAAAGATCTACTCAAATGTGCATGCACTCACTCAGACACACACTCTCTCTCTCACACACACATACACACACACACACACACACACACACACACACACACACATATATATATATATATATATATATATATATTTATATATATATATATATACATATATATACATCACTGGAACAACGTGAAACAGATGCGTAGTGAAGACTGTGTTTGAGTATGTACGTTTTTGTGTGTGTTTAGAGCGAAATATAGAATTTCGAAGGAATGTTATATAACATCTTACTACGACGACGGAAAAAAAAACTTATGCACACATACATGAGGCAGAGAGATACAGGCAGGGGAAGGAGAGAGGACCCAGAGGCAGAAAGACGACAGTCTTTGTTTCAAAAATAGAAAACGAGTGGTTATAAACTGTAGTGTCCCTTGTGGTGCCGTGGCAATGGTTTCAACCCCTCAGCATTTAGTGATGAATTGTTCTTACAGGTGACCTATGCATATTGAACGATTTTCCAGACTTTTCTCAAAATGATAGCATTTCGATAGCTTTTGATCATTTGGGTTAAGTTTAATAAATGAATGCTAATTCATGTTGAAAGCAAAGCAAAATTTACTTTCTAAGTTAAAAATTGGATCTATTTACGAAGAATGATTTGATGCAAGATTTTGGAGTCCAGTTCCAATATGAACTGAAGTTTGATAGCAACAATGCATTTGTTGAACTACTGTTTTTATGACTTTCACGCCCGATATCCACATGGAGTTTGGGTCTTTTTCAGCGAAAAATACGTTCCTACAGCATCGGCTCCTATTTAATATACATATAATTACCATTGTAAGTAACACGTAACATTCCCACTTGCCTGCTAATGATATCAGCATAAATGCAGGGAGCATCAGTTTTACAAACAGTGTCAAAAAGATTAAGAACATGTTGAGCTGAGAATACCATAGACCAAAAGATATATTATTGACCAGAAAAAAAAATCAGGGAGTAGAACATTACACGTATTGCAATTCTATCATCATTTCAAATGATCCCACCGACCGACTGATTTCAGGTTCAGAGGGGCAACAGTGTCATTGAACTCTCTATGCAAAGTATAAAACGGAAAAACATAATCCCTGAAAACAAAACTTGGCTTCCTTCATTCGAACGAGATATCCACAATGCTCTGCAAAACCAGACAATTTGAGACAAAGCAGAAGAAGAAAGTTGTCTCCTATTGCAGTAGATCCTCACACAAAATTATGGATATCAAAGAAAGATCACAACTGATTTCTTAATCAACCAACATTTACGGACAGCGTCTCCATTGGCTGTGAGCACGTTCCGAGGTTCCCATAAGAATACCTGGAAATCAATTCTTCAAATGGACGCAAATATGCACATAAAATGAGCATTGCCGAAAATTGTCTGGTGACCGGCATTGGATTGGGTCTTCTGACTGGTTAACATAATGACATCATCAATTCATTTTCGAGTGATATTCTCCATTTATCGAAATGAGCTATTCTAGTTTGAGATATGGAACTTCACATGGATCATAAGTAAACTGGTTCCCTACAGTGTTTAGATGGTGTGGGGATTTTGCAGAAGTTAGCGTTCTGTCAGTGCTTTATTGTTCGAATCCGAGAAAATATAATAAATCTTGCAATCTGCTTCACGATACCAATTTATTCTAATTTAGATTTATAAGCAATTTTGATCAATTTCATCCGGTTTAATACATTTTTATAAGTAACACCTGTATTTTGTATGCGGTAAAGCTTATCAGCCTCTGACAAATTTATTCATCACTTTTTTGAGAATTAATGATAGGATTCCTTGATGGTATCTATTCTCTCGAATCAAATTATAGCTTTCAGAGAGATATCCGGGTAATAACAGTGAAAAAAAGTAAGAAAACGTGATACAACATCATCCAAACTAATAACTGCAAGTTTCAAACGTATCCTATGTAATTTGAAAAAAAACTTGCAGTTTTCTTACGTTAACCAACCACCCGAAATTTACAAATTTGAGAAATGTATAGACCCCTCTTATGGCAACCGTTGGGAATGTAAGAGTGCCATTATCAAGAATCTGCCGTTATAACGGGTGGATTCTATACGAAGTCTTTGATCAATGAAGAAAAAATGTACGGATAAAATGACTGGTTATTCTTTTTCAACAGTGCAACTTGACTTTCTATGGACGGCTTTATTTCGAATGTTCACAGATTTATGCTCTTCAAGTAATACTCTGCAATCATCCCTGCTGCAGCAAACTAATGTTGAAAGCATCTTTTGCTGTAATATAAAAACAAATGCAGTTTTAAAACGCAAAGGTCATTAAATAGCTGTGTTGAAACAATTTTTTTCTACTTTTTGCAGCGAGTGGAACAGGCTGATACCAATTTGTTTGGGGGAAAAAAAACATATATTATTTCATTGAGAAAAGGCTTGCATATTCTCAGGATAGTATTGATGGAACGAAGTTTCGATAAACACTGCAATTAACGAATCAAGGGCCATGGAACAAACTTATCGTGACATCAAGGACAAACAAACTTAACAAAGGAAGAAACACGAACAAGGCTGCAAAAGATGAAGATCCACTCATTCACCTCGTCAAAATCACAAAAGGAACCTCAACAAATGTAAAAATTCCCAGGTAATGCAGGAGTTATGTATTTATGTGTGTAAGTCTCCTCTAGGTTAGCTTACCTCTCAGAGATTGAAAAAATTAACTCGGTGTAATGAACAAGGTGGATATCAAAAAGTATTTCAGTTTTATTGCAAGCCATAAATCTCCTCACAAAAATCTGCTCAAGTCCAAATAATGCAGTTTGGCATTCAATCTACATCAAGGACGCTAATTCTAAAAAGCGGAAAAACTTCCAAATGTTGTCCTAAAATTCTATATAATCATATGGAAGTTCTATCAGCTAATATCATTATTGATATCCTCCAAAGAAGATACATCACTTTTCAAGAACGCTTCTAATTTTGGACATGATTCCCATCAAGCTGTTTATTACGTTACCAATGTGCTTAGAGTGTATATCACTGCAAAGGGAAATGCTCAGGTGGACGTCATTTGGTTTATGTCAAAAAGTATAGATAGTTATTCAGAAATCTGGGAATATATATTTGTCTTGCTCTCACCAAGACAAAATGCATTGGATAATTGAAATGCCAGTAAAATCTATCTCGATCTATTTCATACATGTTTTCATAAGGCCGGAGTGATTCTGTTTCCGAAACAGTCCAAAACATCAAGAAATAGCACAACTAAATCTTTATTTCGTCTATATCACGTTCGGAACTTTGTTAGTGCTCTTACAAATTATTCAGTGCAGATTGTTTTTTCCTCTGGTTTCTCCTATTGTCATGTCTTCCTACCACGTGAACAACATTTGTCAATTGTTACTACCTCTTTCCATACGTTCTCTTTCAACTACCTCTCCTGAATCACTGCTCTCACCGATTCATTCCATATCGATTCCTTACGTCTCCCCCTGGCTAACTGAAGATGTTTCATATAGAATAGTGACTTAGCCGAAGATATTTCATCAATATATATATATATATATATTCAAATCAAAGATGCACTTTTGTAAATCTATAAACAATTGAAAACCCTCATGTTTTAAACTCTATGGCTTCCCTCTGACTTCATTTTCATGACTATTTATCTTTTTTCACCGGATGATATATTCCAAATGAGCTAGCAGGTGTTTTTCCTTTGGATGAAGACATAGAAATATCCGGAAATATTGATAGAATAAATGAAAACCTTGTTAACAGAAAGGAAACGCATGTATTATTTCCCTTTTTCCAACCTGAAATTAATTGTTTACGAACTTAATTGAGCTCCCCAGCTACTGATCATGTTCCCTACCTACAAACCACTACTCTCAAATAAAGAAAGCAAATTAAGAAAAAGAATAATCTTTAGTAATAGCCAAGATATCAGGTGAAAAAAATGTGCATGACCATTTTTATCGTTTTCAATCTATTTTTTAAAATCTTTTTTTGTTCTAACATCTCCATTGCTTCCGACCGTCGGTAACATTTTTATAGTTCCATCCATCCACTCTCTCTCTCTCTATCCTCACATTAAACATTCATTCCAGGAAGAGGAACAGACAACGCAAGTAAGTGTTTGATATATCACCTTAATTGATTCGGAAAAAAATACTTTATTTTTGCATTATCTTTAAAGTTTTGTTTGTGTACATGTTTTTTATCTCCAGGTTGCAATAAACCAAGGCAAGTTTTACACAGATTCACACCTACGCCGTATTGATATCATGCTAATAACTATTTTCAACTTAAACCCAGGAAAAAATTTTTGCAGATTAATAGTAGCATGCGATTTTCTCATTACATTGGATATTTAAGATTTCTTAGCCTGGTTTAGTAAGAACCTAGTCATCATGCATTTTTTTTAATGATTTTTGTAGGACCATTCACTTTGAGGCTTTTCGATTCAAATACCTAAATTCACAAACAAGACAATTTTGAATCAATTCAAAGTTCACATTTTTACCTGTGCTTGACCTTTTCATACACTTTTAACATTCACTGGGGGAATAAATGCAACCTTTGAACTATAAAAAAATGAAGAACAATGCTTTTTTAAAAATTTATTCAGGATAATCTTAAATTACTTTTCAATTCATCTTGCTAAACGCCATGTGGTGTTATAAGAGACAATGTAGTAATTATGAAAACGAACAAGTATGTTTCAATAACAATTCAAAAACTTAGATTGCAAAGATTATGACTAGAAAAAGTATTGCTAACTTATAAAACGGTAGGCAGAAATGATATCAAAGTTGTACCAGAAACACCAGCATAATATATCCCATTGATACCTGAAGCCAAATGGGAAGTACTGTGGAGATAATGAAAAGTTGCTGATAATTTTCTGAAACTGAAGGAGAGTGCACTGCCCAAAATTACGACACCATTCAGTGTTGATTCAACAACTCCTAAACTGGCTTAACTCAAGGTAACTTATGGAGCAGAAAAAAACATCATATCTGCGGTCCGAAACCAACATCATCTCCAACGCAACGGCTAACACAAATGAAAAGGCAGCACCAAGGCGACCAATAAAGCAAGTAAAAGAAAAGAATACAAGCAGAGCAAAGCTGAAACCCTAAGAACAAAAGGAAAGAATAAAATAGCAGATGGAAGCATTTTTAAGAGTTGGTTGGAAAACACCCCAAAAGGAAGGATCAATCTATAGAAAGATAATATTGAATCCTTTCATAAACCTAAACTGGAGATCCTACAACGGGAGTAATTGGAAGTGCCCTTTAGGAAAATGTCTTGTAGCAGAACATTTAGCTCAGACACTAGCCTGGTTGATGTTTGGAATTCGGGAAGATGTAATGATGTACCATTATCAAGGTGAAATAAGATGTACAATCAAGACGTTCCACATTGGATGTTGAATACTGCTTTTTCCTAAATATTGATAACTCTGTCCGACAAGCAATTATCGATGGAGAACAGTGAGTAATTGAAGCCAACGTGTAAAATCCTCTCCAAAAGACGTGAGATTGAGAAAACAGTAGTTGCAGTTAAAGTGTCTGTAGTTTTTTTTATTTTCTTCCAGTTTTAAACAACATGGTTGGATAGAGGAGATGATGAAAGCATATACCGTCTCATAGGAAAGTACTTGCAATCATGTTGCAGTAGAAATTCTAATGCCAGTAGTAAGAACATCCTGCCTTGATTATATCCTATTCAACTCTGTCGATATCAACTGAGTACTAAGTTTTACACTCAAGGAAGCCAGGTGCTGACGACGCTCTGAATCAATCACAGATATGGATTATGCTGATAATGAATCAACAACGGGTTTGCTTTGTACAGCAATGCGGACGGGACATTTAAATCAAAAGGGTTCACAATCGAATCAAACGTAAGATTATCAAATCAGCGTCAGAATTTACATGCAGAAGAAAAAGCCTGGGGATCCCTCGAGAAGATGGAAGCAATCCCGAAATTTTCACTGCATAATAAGTTAAGACGATATTCCTTTCAAGTTTTTTTTGAGTCGGACCAAATATATGACTTAACAATATAGACCCTGGAGAACATGATCATGTAGACGGTAAAATATGCAAGGGTGCTTTGCGAGGATCTTTAATGTCAATTTGAAACAACATCAGTCAAAAAAGCGGATTTGCTGGGGTTTACTACTCGTTACAGTTGGCATCCGAGGAGTGAAATTGCTAGGGTAAAAATCTGTGAAGAAAATACAATAAAAAGTTGAGCCAACACAAAATTACCTAGATAATTTTTGCACATGTTTGCATTTTTTTTCATTATAAGAGAAAATTTGAGTATCTTTGGTGGGAGCATGTATTAGTAAAGGTTCAAACCCATCTACACCTTCTGTCAGGCTGTCTGTTTCTATTTCATATATATATATATATATATATATATATATATATATATATATATATGAAATTCAATTTTCAATTTTTTGATTTAATATGACGTTCGATAAGCAAGTTTGAAACCCTATGTTTAGCTCAAGGCAGTTGATCTCATAGTGAAATATATTGTTAATCGCAGACAAACCATTGTTACTGCCAGACCAAGTAGTTGTAGAGAGGAAATCGACTAGAATTATAAATATTCTTGATTGGAAACAACCGTTTTAGCATCTGTTCCACTTGAAGCACATTTTCCTGATAATTGGTTTCTTGAGTGGGTATAAATATTCTGAGACATTTCTTTTGAAGGAAGAAATTAATGACTGATTGGGAAACATATCATGGGGAAGTAATCTTGATTTTGTCCTGGACTTGCGTTGCTCTATGTATAAAAGACCTAGTGTTTTTTCGGAAATGAACGAGAAAAATATTTAGAACTGAAGAATATGATCAGGATTGATAACAAAAATCTGATAGACGAATAAAATTCTATTTGGAAACCTCTACAAGGAGGGATAGAATGGAACTAAATTGCACCGGATGCAGTATACTTAGTAACTGTTCATTGAAGAAAAAAGTGCTGATCATTTCCAAAAACTGTCTTTTCAATTGCAGGTTAGCCCTGCCATTTGGAAATTGACTATTCCTGAAAATAAATATTTCATTAGTCAAACAGGAACTGGAAGAAGAGGTTTTAGTTGTCGGACCCCCCCCCCCAAAAAAAGGATTTGTTGTAAATACAGCGGAGTCAGAGGAAGAGGTTGTGAGAAGTACAGGAGACCAGGACGTAGAAAAAAAATGAGTAAGTGCATGCTGTCTCAATAACAAAGTCCCAAGGCTTTTTAGCTATTTTTTACTTTTCCGTAAAAGCAAGAAGAGATGCACTATGCTAATTCCCGGGAAGTTTGTTTCATCAAACGATGACGTGAGTTCTAATGTTGTCCTGCACTTTACAAAATTAAGCTAATGAAGCATTGCCGACATTTTGCTACGGTAACTACCTATTTTGGTAGAAACTTAGTAGTGTAATAATCATCCACGTTCAAGATTGAGTTGATTTAAGAAATACTGGTTTTATTTTTCTCGGTATTGAATTTACGAGCTTCTCAACTTCATCCATCTCATCATTTCTCATGTTTGTATACTATCTAAAAGTGTTTCTCCCTACATCAGTGAAAATATTGACTGAATATAAAATGGATCGTCGACAACATCAAATCTTAGTATCAAATATATGAAAAAAAAAGAAAACTGGATGTTGGTAATGATGCGTGACAACACCCTGTTCTTGATTTGCAAATGCAACACAGCGATTGGTCATTGAGTTGGACATGGAAGATAACTCATATGCATCATAAATTCCTAATCTACTGATAAATTTCATCGCATGTATCCATTCTATAGCAGGGGAAATAACGAGAGACACACGGCTCGTGTCAAACATCATATCTAATCTTTTTTCTCCTTTGGTCGATCGAAAACAACTCCCCTAGTCTGAAGAAAATGAAAATTTCCATCCTACGAAAGCTGGAAATTTTGTAACTTAAATATAATGCAATGTTGTTTTTTCATATTTATGTTATTTCTGATGAGGAAGTTGGAAAAGATTTACGCATTCACTCATGGTCTGTTTGTCCGTTCATTCCGACGGGTTTCTAAAGAATTTTAAAAGTATTTTATGGGAGGGTAGTTTATAGGCTGAAGACATGATGAAATCTTTGGTCAGATCAAAGAATTTATTTCAAATTCAGAGATGTTTTCCATTCATTTTTAAAAAAAAATGGAGAACAATAAAGTGAAATCTGGGAAATTGAATCACAGTCAACTGCCCTGGATGAACTGGTATTCATTCAAAATCTAGCCAATGACTGATATTGGGATACCAATGTGTTTTTTTAATGTTCTCAAGATGATTCATTTTGCCACTGACACTACGGTTTTTTCTTCAGGCACAGGTACGAATTTTGAATGTCGAATCCCAATGAAGGCAAACTTTTTTCTCTTCAGAAGATGAATACGATCTGCTCTTCAAACCCTTTTTCTTTCTCCATTCAACCGTGTCTAGCAAGTATCATTTTTATTTGGAAAATCCAATCGGTGAAACATGGACTGCATATCTACAAAAATCCTTTTTTGTATAAACAAAGTATTGAAGGAAAGAAATAAAATCAAAATATGTTATCAAAACAAAAATAAATAACGCGCATATTCTTCCCGAGAACAATCGGAAGGGAGAGACGATGGACTGTTATTGCAATGTGTCATCATTTGTTCACTACAAATAAATGTTGATAACAGACACAACATAGAATTCTTGCAGAAATGTACGGTCAACGGGGCCCATGAGAATCTTTGACAGGCCTAGTAAATTGAATTTAGATTATGATGCACTTGATAAGTGGAATGGAAAACAAAGAACTAGGCTTGATTACTTGATTACCGTCTTTATCTCCTTGCAGCCCCACTTTTAGGATTGAATTACAATGGTTCCACAGATTTTTCCAGGGTACTGAGTTCATTGCTCACTTTTGCTCCATCCTTGTAGTCTGTTTGCCAAAAAAAAAAATGTATAAATAAATAAATCAATAAAAAAAGTAAATAAAAAAGGTTACATCATGCAAAATTTTGGAAATGTCGACATTTGAAATATTAGACATCACTTCCAATATGAAAAAACAGCCAGACTCACTTGGGATCGTTAAATCTGATGCTGTTTTTGTGATTTCAAATTGAAAAAAATTCTTGGTCTTTTTTCGTTTATGTGAGTGCTTTCTGCAGCTAAAAACCGGGGAAGTAATTCTACTTTCAATTTACCTGCAAATAGCCTTGGGACTAAATACATGAATGAAAAAAGTATTTTCCGAAAAGCAGTCAAAATATGAAAAGTAAACAAATAAACAAAGATTAACAAACTTTCAACGATAGTGTGTGTATTGCATACTGATTGGATTAACTTTTCTTTTACTTTATAATTTTCGATGTTGTTTCATTGAAAAAAAATTTACAGAAAGACAAAAATCTTGGATGAAACGTAAAATTGTAAGTTTATTTTTTTATCGATTGCTAAGATGTATAAAAGTATTACACAAAAGTTGTAAGGGAGAACATTCGTGTGTTCGAGTTTCACCAAAAGATTAGCCTTTTTTTCCAATTCGAACTGTTTAATATCAGTCTTAGGATAAGTAGTAACAGTTAAAAGAAGCCGCAATTTGAATCATAGAAATATAATAAGACAATAAAGATTGTTCTAGTTGCATGTACATTTTGCTTGATGGAAAAGGGAGAAAAATTAATGCATGACATATGCAAAGGTTAACTAAGAATCCAATTGGTCACAAACATTATTCAGCGTAATTTTTGAAAATATAGAAAAATCATTTCAGATATTGATGTTTTGCTAAAATTGAAAAAAACGTCTTGACAATTCTTTTACTAAAAACATTCATTGAATTGAAATTTAACTCATGTAATGTGTTCATGAAACATTGATATATATCATTCTATTCAGACAAACAGAAAAAATCCAACTCCAAAAGTTTAAGAAAGAGAAATAGCTGGTGTATATATCTCCCCATATGTAACTTGAATTAACCAACAGCTCCGAAAGTCAATGAAATCATAAAATAGAAAAAGAACATTCGAAAAAATTGAATTGATGCAATGATTTTTTTCCATTTACCCATTTTGTATGAATTTCAGAGGATTCTGTTCGAAAAGAAAAAAAAAAAAACGATAAACTATTAGGTATTTTTGGTAGAAGAATCTCTTTGTTGAATATGAAATGAGAAACAAAATAGAAGCGCCATGTACTTCGAACATGATATATATACATATATGACGGACCGGCCGATCCATTTATAGGTATATATATGTAATATATATATATATATATATATATATATATATATATATATATATATATATGTATGTATGTATGTGTGTGTGTGTGTGAGCACGCATTTGTGTGTATTTTAGTGTAAGTGTGTGCGCATGTATACATGCTATATATATATAGATAGATACATAATGTGTACTTTAGAGAGTGAGACAGACTCGGGAGTGAAGTTTTTGGTGGTAAGGTTTATTAATCCTTATATGTCAATAGTCCATACATGTTTCGGGATTTCTCCCATCATCAGTGGTGCGTGTTGTGTGAGTGTGGATTAAAATGTACCATGTGGAACCAGAGTCCACTGCCAGGGACTATGCATTGTGGGTAAGTTTTGTTGTCAGGGCTACTAGATGCCTCCTGCTGAATGTAAGAATGACCAGCAGGTATTGGGATTTTGGTAAAGCAGCAGCAGTTTGCCTTGGGGAGGGCAGAGTGTGTCAAGGTAGGGGGTAGTGTTGTAGAGGTGGATTTTCTGGTATGTTTTGGGTAGTGTAGGAGGGGTGGTGGGGTGATGGAGCTACATAGGTATCAACCTTAAAAGTTACTGAAAATGTTTTGGCTATGAGTTGAACAGGGGTTATAATAGGCTAAGGTGAAGTTTTTCCTATGGGTCTAGGTGACTTTGAAGCTTCCATTATTGAATGTTTCTAAGGTGTGGGTGTGAGGATATTAATGGTAGGAGTTGTGTGTATTAGTGTTCTGTGTGGTGAGGGTTGTTCAGTTTAGTATTTTGATGGTGTGTAGTAGTGTTTTAGTAAGTTTTCTAAACTGCTTACTAGTGTTGGAATCAGGTTTTCTAACTCCCCTTCCATATTTAGTGGTAGGGGGCTTTCCTCATTTTTTGGTAGAGTGTGTGTGTGAGTTGATGTAGGGGTTACCTGCTGGTCAGGGTGTTTGCCTGGGTCTTCAGGATGCTTTCGAAGGGTCAATGTGATGGGTTGGGGGAGGATGCTACTCTAAGGGCTTTCCTTTTGCAGGGTATGAGGGGTAGTGGGTCTGAGGAACTTATGGAGTCTAGTGTTCTTGTTCCTATTATCTGTATGCTGGTTTTTGTAGTTGTGTTTGTTCATATAGCTGTGTCTGTTCACAATATTGGTGTCAGTAATATTAGTATTTGTGTAGGTGTTTCTGTTATGTTTGTTCATATGTGTGTGTCTGTTATAGGTGTTAGTATTGTTAGTGCCAGTGTAGGTGTTTTTGTTTTGTTTGTTCGTATGCGTGTGTCTATTTCTATCGTTGTTCGTGTGGGTATGGATGATGTTTTTGTCAGTATTGGTGATTCTTGTTGGGTAGCCTGTGTCTGTGTGTCTAGTGTTAAATCTGTGTTTGGTGGGGGAATTGGTTTTTTTTTGGTATGTAGGTGGTAGGTTGGGGGTAGGTAGCAGAAGCCTGGTGGCTCTTTTGGTGGGTTGTATCTTAATTTCTCTCATATTCTGTGGAATCGCAGATCTGTGTGTGATATTGTGTCTAAGTTTGTTGTATTTTTTAGTTTTGGTGAGGTTAAGTTGTTTTTTTCTTCCTCCTATGTTGATGTTGATCGTTTCCTGTATTTCATTATATTCATCTGTGTATGTGTGTTGTTGTAATTTTTGTTCCAATTCGCTGATATCTGTTAGAGTGTCTTTGATGGTTTTTTGGCAGAATTGGATGGTGTCATCTAAAAGATCCATAGAAAGTGTGTGGATCTTGTTGTTCCATAGATTAAGGAAATCTGCATCCTGGTTCCCTATGGAGGGGTGTAGGGAGATCCTGAAATTCACGGGAGTGAGTTTATTGTCCTTACAGGACTTTAGGAAGTCTAGATGTGACTCAAAGCGGGTAATTTTTTCTCTTCTTCGGTAGAGTCTCACCGACCATGTTGTGATGTTGTCTGAAGAGGTTGGTTCCATTGTGGTGTTAGGGTGGTTGTCCTTGTCAGAAGTGATAGTTGTTGTAGGAATGTGTTCCTTCTCCATGTCTCAGTAAGGTATGTATAATGTGTACTTTAGAGAGTGAGACAGACTAGATAGATACATATATATATATATATATATATATATATATATATATATATATATATATATATATATATATATATATATATATATATATATATATATATATATATATATATATATATATATATATATATATATATATATATATAATTTTTCTCCCTAACCCTAAGTAAAGGTAATATCACATCCAAAATAGGCATGCCCTTTGAACATGTAATATCAATGCACAAGTGTTCCTAAGCTGTATCAAGATAGTAAACAATCAGTGTGCCACGGATAGATATCGTTTGTTTCAAACGTTACCCAAATAGTAAGCACAAAGCGATAAACAAACAGTTAAGCCATACGTTTGTCTCCAAATCTTTATCATTAAATGATTTATTTGATAAATAAAAGGCATAACCAACCGATTGGACTGCTATATTAAGTATTCCCTTTATTAATCCAAAAATTCCTTTGACACTCATTTTAACCTTCATTTCTTGGCAGATCTGAACAAAGTTATCTTTCAATTTAATTCAATTGAGTAATATGGATCATTATCGTTAATTTGTACGACTTATTTATTCTTACAGTTAATTTAGTGCAATGTTTCTTTATAGAAAGTCCCAAATACGAAAAAGAAAAAGTAAATCTTCAGTGGTTAGTGAAAAAGCATTTCACAATAGGAGAAAGACATAAAGAGAGATTTGATTTTTATAATCTTCATTCATCAGACTATTTTGAAATGGTTTGATCAAAAAATTATAGTAAAAACTCATGAAAGATTTATTATAATGATTCAATTATTCAATTGAATGTATCTAAGTGGAACATCTTTGACATCCAATGCTGCTATCTTTCATACAGGTATTTTTTCTCTCACATATTTAAAAAAAAAACAAATGATTGAAAAGAAATTATTTAATTTGAAAAAAAGAACAATAAAACATTGAAGTACTTCAGTCTAGATGGAATTGCTTGAAAAACTTTAGCAATGTTTTTTAGCTGATGTAACCTACTGTATTAAGGATACATATCCTATTTGGATTACTAAGTGAAAAAATTTAGCATGTACGTTTCCTTGTTTCAATTCATAATTGCTCATCTCTTACAAAAAAATTACCTGAATCTTTTTTTATTTAGAAATTAATTTTGAAAAAATAATCAACGAAACAACAGCAGGTATTAATACGTTAAATATTGATTAAACCAAATACTGGAATGATTGAACTGCTTTCTAAACCTTCAATATCAGTTTAAGGAACATGACAAATACCGATGATGTGTTGAGTTAAGACCACGGAGCTCGTCAGGAAAGCCAATGAAATAAAAATGCCTGTTGAATGTTTCTTTCTGTACTTATCATGTAAATTTGTACTTCCCTGATGGCAGTCATCTCAAAGATTGTCGACTGAATATAATGAACAATCCTCAAGCAGCATCAGTGTGAAAGGCCTTCCAATTTCAGTTGTGTTAGTATTGTATACGTGCCCGCCTGCTTCTGGCTATCTGTTCCTTCTTTACAAATATGTTTGCCCAACATTCATCTTCCAGATGTACGTGAGGGCAAATTGAGAGGTTGAAAGAGTAATTTACGCTGATATTGCAGCAAAGTTTGACCCTGCAAATAGATGTTCACTTCCGCTTTTTTTTTTGTAAATGGTATATTTGGATTATCATTTACATCCTATTTAACCAGTGCTCATTTGATGTTTGTAATATGTATGTTACTTGATATACTGTCATTTGACCAGGTTTACTGAACGGTAATCAACCAAGTATACATGTTATTTGCACATTGGGTAACAGTGAAAATGTCTAAAAAGAAGCATCATTTACGCGTTTGCAAATAACACAAACACAATACGAACAGTTACAAACGTTATTCGACCATTTGATCACAGGTCAACGTCAGAAAACCAGTAGATGAACGTGTGCTCACTGACTGCAAACAATTGCTTCTGGATGGAAAAGCAAAGCAATTTTTTCCAATGTGATCTTTTATTCAATAGGGAAAACAGTTCCTCATCAAAATTGAATCTTCATTTTCGTCTGCCTTGCTGCTTGACCTTCTTATCGAGAGGAAATAATTTGAATATAATAAGAACTTTAGAACATATACTCCGGGCAAAAAGACGGACTGACACAGGTTATTACATATACATCATCCAACTGGGTTGGTTGAATCAACATACAAAAAACAATTAACGGATAAGGATCACTTTTCCTCCGTTTTATTTCCGATTTTTAATTTACAAATAGCTAATCTATAAACGGATGCTTCAAGGAAACAATTTAAGCAGCTATGATACTATATTCACGCAACTAATATTACAATCTTCCTAATTCATCAAGTGCATTTATTATATTCCTCTGCTTGAGAAAAAAATGATGAAATCGTTTCCATTTAATTGAACAAATATTCATTCAGATGCAGATTGTTAATTCTTTAATATCTTTTTCACTTTTCATAATATTTTTTCATCCAAATTGGAAATTTAACAAAATCTTTATGATCCCAAATGTTGGTCTACCTCCCAATATCTATATTTTTATGAAACTAATTCAACCAAAAACTGCAAGAATATTAGATTTGGAAATAACAGGATTCAACGTGTTCTACAGATATTTACAATGCGTCAAACTCAACTGGAAACTTAAAGAATTTAGGACGTATTGAAAAGGGTTGGCTAGGGTTGCTGACAAAAGAAAGCAACAAAAATCAACCCTACGCCTCCATTCAGGTTCATTATATATATTTTATCATGAGTCTAACTCGAACCCACATGTACATAAACATTTGACCTTTATTTGAAAATTTCCAAATTCTCTTGAGACAATCATAGTTCTAATCATACCTGTAATTTAAAGAACATTGGATCAAGTATTGGATTGTTTAGGCAAACTTTTGAGACGAATAAAAGCAGTAAAGAGTTAACCTGATGTCTCCAATAATCTATGATTTATCAATATTAATTGAAGTTTAATTCGACACAAATCAACAAGAATATTACACTTTGTAATGCGATAGTTTGGTGTTGTCCGGGGACCTGTATTAAAAATCGTCAGTCTCTCTTGTCTGAATACCATATTTTGCATTGGCACAAATATTGATGGGAAATTTGCCACCAGTACACCCAGAAGATTCCCCTGCCTATTTCATGAATGTATTTTTCTACAATGGACATTTATCATTATTTCATCCCGATATAGTCATATTCTTGGGAAACCTTTAGTAGTATCGCAAATGCCAAAATCTGAAATTAAAATCATCTCTGATCTGATATATATATATATATATATATATATATATATATATATATATATATATATATATATATATATATATATATATATATATATATATATATATATATGTATATATGTATATATACATATAATGATGAGCCAAACATTATAGGTGGTTAAATGTGGCAAGATTTTTTTTTATTTTATAACTTTTATTGTTTTGTAATAAATGCATATACCAGGACCGCATGAAGATTTACGTGATTTTGATTGGGGCAAATCTGTTAAAACAAGATAATTATGTTGATGCATTTACCAAACAGCATGACTTTAATTTGTCCATTTTGTTTATTCATTGACATAGTTAACGGTTGTTTCTTCCGTTCGAGACTTTTTCCCCCCAGTTAACGTATCTGATCACTTATAATATTCCGACTAACGTAAAATAAAAAACAAAAAAACCCACTAAAATATAGTGACTCATAAGTATGCATTTGCACTTATCTAGAAGTGAGCATACACACACAAACACACACACACATACACACACACTTCTTTGTATTCGTTTTGTTCTTCTTTCGTTCTGTTGTTGATCTTTTTCTTCCTCTTCTTCTTTTTTTATAATTTTTGTTATTATTATTATTATTATGAATCTCACACCAGTTGCCTGGTGGTAACTGCTGGAGTTTGAGTGACAGCAAGTCTCCTCAAGTCTCCAGCCCTCCTCTCCTAGTACTCATAGCTCGCAGTAATTCTACGATTTACAGTTTCACACCGGTTGCCCAGTGGTTATCGCTGAAGGCTGAGTGACGATAAGTCTCCTCAGGTCCTCAGCTAACGTCTCCTCCCTCTTTCGCATATCATGACAGAGCTACTATTCGTTGCAGTACTTATATCTCTAGCACCTTCCTCAGTATCCGTGCAGTTCCACGTAGCGCTGTGGTCTGTACGGTCTCTATCCTCCCCCTAATCCCGATCTCCTCCAGTCTCTCCCTCAGCGTTTTGGGGACAGTTCCTAGTGCGCCCACTATGACCGGTACTACCCTGGTTTTCATGTTCCACATTTTCCTTAACTCCCTTGCTAAGTCCTGGTATTTTTCCCTTTTTTCACCCTCCTTTTTTTTTACTCTATGGTCTGCAGGTACAGCAACGTCTACTATTTGGCAGGCCTTCCTTTTTTTGTCTACTATTACTAAGTCCGGCCTTCTTGCCTGGATGAGGTGGTCAGTTTGGATGTCAAAGTCCCACAGTAGTTTGTGGTTGTCATTCTCCAAAACTGCCTCTGGCTTGTGCTGATACCACTTTTCCCCATGGTTGAATCCCATTTGTTTACTTAGTTCCCAGTGTATCATCGTTGCTACTCTATCGTGTCTATGCTTATACTCCTTCTGGGCGAGCTGACTACATTCACTAGTTATGTGGTTTACTGTCTCATCCCTTTCACCGCACATGCGGCATTTGCTGTTTGTCTGTGTTCTGTCAATTTTCGTTTTTATGTAGTTTGTCCTTATGCTTTTGTTTTGGGCTGCCATGATGAGCGATTCTGTTTCTCTCTTAAGGTTTCCCTTTTGTAACCACGTCCATGATTTCTCGTCTACTATATCTTTTATCTGTCTTTTGAACTCGCCGTTTAATTTTTTCCCTTCCCACTTTTCTTTTCTAGTTTGCTGTACTGTTCCATTGTTTTCTACTTTATTGTTTGTTGCACTATCCCTCGCGCTCTTTATGATTTCTTCACTATTTGTTTGCACATATCTATCTAGGACTATTTTAGCTCTCTGGACACAATCTTCTATGCTGATGAGCCCACTACCACCTTCTTTTCTCTTAACGTATAGTCTATCCGTATAGTCCCTAGGGTGTAATGCTTTATGCATCGTCATTAGTTTCCTTGTTCGCCTATCCATTGATTGGAGCTCTTCCTTTGTCCATCCTAGAAATGGTCCTGTATACCTAACTACTGACACAGCCCAGGTGTTCATTCCTTTTATTAGATTTCTGCTATTTAATTTGGTTTCTAATATTTTCCTTATCCTTCTGAGGTATTCTCTCTTAATTTTCTCCTTCATCTCTTCCCGTTTTATCGTGTCACATTCAAGGACACCTAGGTACTTGTATCGGTCTTGTGCAGTCAATGCCCTGATCTTGTTGTTGTCCAGAAGTTCAATTCCCTCAGTCATTGAAAGCCTTCCTTTGTGCATCACCATGATTGCACATTTTTCTATCCCAAACTCCATTCCTATGTCCTCACTATATTCCCTTACTTCGTTGAACAGAGTCTCAAGCTCTCCCCTGTTTTTTGCAAACAATTTAATATCGTCCATGTACATTAGGTGATTGACCTTTCCTTTTGTTTTAGAGAAGTGGTATCCTTTGCTGTTTTTCAGGATTCTGTTAAGCGGTATCATTGTTAGAACAAATAATAGTGGGGACAACGAGTCTCCTTGGAAGATTCCCCTTTTTATCCCTACCTCGGCTAGTTTGTCCCCTCCGGCTGTCAAATCTACTTTCCAGTCTTCCATCGAATTACCAATGAATTTAACCACCGGTTCGCTAATTTTGAACATTCGAAGGCATTCGAGTATCCAGCTATGTGGGATCATATCGTATGCCTTTTTGTAATCTATCCATCCCATTGCGATATTCTTTCTCCTTTTCCTTACTTCTTTTAAGATCATTATTATTATTATTATTATTATTATTATTATTATTATTATTATTATTATTATTATTATTATTATTATTATTATTATTATTTGGAATCTCACAACAGTTGTCCGGTCGTGACTGCTGGAATTTGAGCAACAGCAAGTCTCCTCAAGTCTCCAGCCCTCCTCTCCTAGTACTCCCATGTCGCAGTAATTCTGCAATCTACAGTTTCACACTGGTTACCCAGTAGCTATCATTGGAGGCTGAGTGACAATAAGTCTCCTCAGGTCTTCAGCTAACGATTCTTCTCTCTTTCACCTATCATGTCAGCGCTCCAATTCGTTGCAGTCTTTATATCTCTAGCACCTTCCTCAGTATCCGTGAAATTACCAGTAGTACTGTGGTCTGTACGGTCTCAATCCTTCCTCTAATCCTGATCACCCCCAGTGTTACCCTCAGCGTTTTGGGGACAGTTCCTAGTGCGCCCACTATGACCAGTACTACTCTGGTTTTCATGTTCCACATCTTCCTTAATTCTCTTGCTAGATCCTGGTATTCTCCCCGTTTTTCATTCTCCTTCTTTCTCACTGTATGGTCTACAGGTACAGCAGCGTCTACTATTTTGCAGGCCTTCCTTTTTTGTCTACTATTACCAAGTCCGTTCTTCTTCCCTGGATGAGGTGGTCAGTTTGGATGCCAAATCCCACAGTAGTTCGTGGTTGTCATTCTCTAAAACTGCCTCTGGCTTCTGCTGATACCACTTTTCGAAATGGTTGAATCCCATTTGTTTGCTCAGTTCCCAGTGTATCATCGTTGCTACTCTATCGTGTCTATGCTTATACTCCTTCTAGGCGAGTTGGCTACATTCACTAGTTATGTGGTTTACTGCCTTATCCCTTTCACCACACATTCGGCATTTACTGTTTGTCTGTGTTCTGTCAATTTTCGTTTTTATGTAGTTTGTCCTTATGCTTTGTTTTGGGCTGCCATGATGAGCAATTCTTTTTCTCTTTTAAGGTTCCCTTTTCGTAACCACGTCCTTAATTTCTCGTCTGCTACATCTTATATCTGCCTTTTAAACTCGCCGTACAATTTTTTCTCTTCCTATCTTTCTTTTCTTGTTTACTGTACTGTTCCATTGTTTTCTACTTGTTTGTTACGCTATCTCTCGCACTCTTTATGATTTTTTTGCAATTCGTTTGCACTTACCTTTCTAGTACTGCTTTAGCTGTCCGGACACAGTCTTCTATGCTGATGAGCCCCTGCCACCTTCTTTTCTCTTAACGTATAATCTATCTGTATCATCTTTAGGGTGTAATGCTTTATGCATTGTCATAAGTTTCCTAGTTCGCCTGTCCTTTGATTGGAGTTCTTCCTTTGTCCATCCTAGGAAGGGTCCTGTATAACTAGCTACTGACACAGCCAAGGTGTTCATTCTTTTTATTAGATTTCAGCTGTTTAATTTGGTCTTTAATATTTTCCGCATCCTTTTAAGGTATTCTCTCATTATTTTCTCCTTCATTTCTTCCTGTTCCATCGTGTCACTTTCAAGGTCACCTAGGTATTTGTATTGGTCTTGTGCAGTCAATGCCCCAATCTTGCTGTTTTCTAGGAGTTCAATTCCTTCAGTCATTGTAAGCTTTCCTTTGTGCATTACCATGTTTGCACATTTTTCTACTCCAAACTCCAATCTGATGTCCTCACTATATTTCTTTACTTCATTGAACAGAGTCTCAAGCTCTCCCCTGTTTTTTGCGAAAAATTTTATATCGTCCATGTACATTATGTGGTTGACCTTTCCGTTTGTTTTAGAGAAATGGTACCCTTTGCTGTTCTTCAGGATTCTGTTGAGTGGTATCATTGTTAAAACAAATAATAGTGGGGATAACGAGTCCCCTTGGAGGAATCTCCTTTTCATCACTACCTCTGCTAGTTTGTGTCCTGCGGCTGTCAAGTCTATTTTCCAGTTTTTCATCGAATTTTCAATGAATTTAACCCCTGGTTCGCTAATTTTTAACATTCTAAGGCATCGAGTATCCAGCTATGTAGAATCATACCGTACGCTTTTTTTTTGTAATCTATCCATCCCATTGCGATATTCTTTCTCCTTTCCCTCACTTGTCTTAAGATCATCTGGTCTATGTAGATTAAATAATTTGCCCCTTTGGTCCTTATCCTGCACCCTTTCTGTTCTTCTGGTAATAGTCCCCATCTTTCCATTGACATGTATATTCTCTCTGCTATTTGCCCGGTCAGGAATCTCCACATAAGTGGTAGACACGTGATTGGTCTATAGTTGCTTGCTATGTTCCCCTTTTCCGGGTCTTTTTTGGATGAGGGTGGTTCTGCCTTTGGTCATTCATTCTGGTGCCTCGGCTTCGTTTATACAACTTTGAAGTAAGTGGGTAAGTCTGCCGTGTAACGTGGTGAATTTCTTGAACAAATATCCATTGATCCCGTTGGGACCCAGTGCTTTCCAGTTGGCTACTTTCCTAAGAGTATGTTTCAATGTGGTTTCATTCAATAATATTGATTCTTCATTGTCTATATCTTCTAGTTGTTTTCTCAAGTTTCCTAATAATTGCGGTGTTATATTGTGTCTTTTAGGGTGCCCCCATATGGTATTCCAATGGTTCTTTGCCTATGTCGCATCGGGTTTTATGTTCGCCTTCTTTCTCCATTTAAATCTTGGTAAAACTTTTTCTCGTTGTCTTGGAATGTGCGGTTTTGTGTGTATTGGGCCGTTCTTAGTCTGTATCTTTTCAGTGTTGCCTCTTTGGCTAATCTCCTCTGGTGTATCTCTTCTACTACAGTTGCAATGCCGTTTTGCATTACCTTGTATTTGTTCCAAAGTCTCATTTGTGGACTGTCTGTGTGTGGTGTATTTCTAAGCAGTACTTTATCTCTCTGTAGTTGGGAGATCTGCTTTTGTAATCTTCTTTCCCAGTTGGGTCCCCCTATTATTGCTCGGGGTCTTTTTTTGTGTTGTGAAGCTTTGCGCTACCATTTTTGCCCCAGCCCCATTTTCGCCCCAGCGTAAATCAAGTCGTTGAGGTCCCCCTATTATTGCTCAGGGTCCTTTTTTTGTGTTATGAAGCTTAAATCAAGTTGTTGAGTTCTAGGAGGGTGTTCGTTTCTATGTGCTGTAAGAGGCAGTTGACCTGTTCGGTCACTTCTCCGTCTTTCTTTCTGTCTTTGTCTTAAGGAGGGGAGTGATGTTTTCTCTCCTCGCATGATCTCTTTCAAAGCTTGTATTTTGGTGTTCTCTTTTTCCGTTGGTGCCTCGACGTCGACGTCGACGTCTGGTGCATAGTTTGGGGAACATAGCAAGCAACTATAGACCAATCACGTGCCTACCACTTATGTGGAGATTCCTGACCGGGCAAATAGCAGAGAGAATATACATGTCAATGGAAAGATGGGGACTATTACCAGAAGAACAGAAAGGGTGCAGGATAGGGGCCAAAGGGGCAAATTATTTAATCTACATAGACCAGATGATCTTAAGAGAAGGGGTCTCATGGGAAATTCTTCCACTTTCGTCGTTGGTATTAGTTGTGCTGGGGGGGGGGTATTCTCCGGGTGTGTCACCTTAATCTCTCTCTACGTTATTGCAGATCTCAAGTAGTTCAGTCTCAGACAGCCATTTCTTCTTTTGGATTTGTTTTACTTGGTCAGCCAGGCGTTGGCTCGATACTTCCACAGCATATGCTCCATATTTGGAGCATACACACCCTATAAGATCGCACTGAAAGTTTGCTTTTAAAGTAACAATACATAACTAGTCTATTCTCCTCCCTTGACCATCTCTTTCTCTCGTTCTTTATAGCAGTCACTCGGTGAGGACTGCGCCTTTCCTGGTTGTCATTAGAGTTATATGAGTTTTTGGCCAACTAGCTAGGGTACACAAGCCGGAGTTTTGGCCAGCAGTCACAGAATGACGACAGGTCCCTTTTGGTAGCTAACAAGGGAACACCTGCCGGTTACGACACACAAATCTTGGATCTGTGCCCCGTTTTTTGCGGTAAAATGGTTCGGTCGTACTGTCATTATTGGAGTTTTTGGTTCTTTAAGGTAGCACCAGACCTTAGTGGGTTGGTTGAGACCAATGTGATTCAGAAATAACCTAAGAACCCAACCAGCCCTTTTTTGGTTCTTTTAAGGTAGCGCCAGACCTTGGTGGGTTCGTTGAGACCAATTTACTTAGGGATAACCTCAGAGCCCCACCAGCTCTTACCACTCAGGGTATAAACTCACAAGGACTAGCCATTCCGGTGTGCAGAGATATCTAACTGGTGGTTTGACAATCACCTCCTAATTTTAGACTTAAAAAAAAAATACTAAGCTTCGTCTGGCTGGAATTACAATCATTCAAGATCATACGTCTCCCTTAAATCTCTCAAGTCTTGACTTAGTATAAGTCTCAGTATCTGTTCTGTTTTTTTTCCTCCAATGGTGGATTTCGCCATGCCAATTTAATTATACACGACGGTCGGGGGGTAGGGGAGCTTCATTCATTCATACACGTGGGTGGCTATGCATTACTTTTCTATACTTTTTTAGGACAATTCAATCTCGACGGGGTGGGGGGGAATTATAAATTTAATTTTATTAATGTTATTTGCAATCTCACACCAGCTGCTTAGTGGTAACTGCTGGTGATTGAGGGATACCAAGACCTCAAGTCACCAGCCTCCTCTGTGATATCGTGGCCGACAGTTCCACATCAGTTGTCTGGTGGTCATTGCTGATGGTTGAGTGACAACAAGCATCCTCAAGTATTCAGCCGTTATCTTTTCTCTCCCCAACCTGTCATGCTAGCGCTGAGGGTCACATCGCAACTTACATTTCCCTTCTGCTGTTAGGTCACTGCTAACAATTTCTATTGCAATCCTCATATTTCTAAGACTTTCGTCAGTTTCTGTGCAGTTCCTAGCAGTGCTGTGGTTTGTACAGCCTTCATCCGTCTTTTTATCATGAGCTCCTTTAGTCTCGCCTTCAGTGTCTTTCGGACAGTTCCCAGCGCGACTTCTATGGTTTGCTCTACGCTGACTTTTATATTCCACTTCCTTTTCAGTTCTCTTGCTAGACTTTGGTATTCTTACAGTTTTCAGGCACAGCTGCATCTATAATTTTGCAGATTTCCCTTCCCTTGTCTATGATTATCAAGTCTGTTTTTCTTGTCTGGATGAGGTAGTCGATTTGGATGTCAAAGTCCCAGAATGTTTTGTGGTTTCTATTCTCCAGTGCTGCCTCTCGTTTGTATCGCTTTTCCGTATGGTTGAATCTCATTTGTTTTCTCAGTTTGCAGTCTATCACCATCGTTACTCTATCGTGTCTATGATTATACGCCTTCTGGGTTAGCTGAGAACATTCACCAGTCATATTGTTTACAGTCTCATCTCTTTCCCCGCACTGGCAGCACCCACTGTTTGTTTTCGTTTTGTCAATTATTGTTTTGATATAGTTTGTCTTGCTGCATTCGTTTTGAGCTTCCAAGATGAGCTATTCCCTTTCTCTCTTCAGGTTTCCTTTGTGCGGCCATGTCCATGATCTCTCATCCGCCACACCTTGTATCCCTCTTTTAAAATCTCTGTACGATTTTTTCCTTCTTTATTTGCTGTGCTGTTCCATTGTTGTCGACTTTGTTGTTTGTTGCGCTGTTTCGTGTACTCTTCTTGAACTGATTTTCAGCGTCTTGCGTTTACTGGTCGTTGCTTAGCTGTGCATGTCTTGAAGAATAGAGTTATTGGTATAATTCTTGGGTGCGTTTGACACATTCCTTCGTAATGAGTTTGCATCAAGATTTTCTGACATCTCTTGTTTGAAAATGTTTAAAGAATGTTGCAAAAATTTCATGTATTTTCTGCATAATAGTTATATCCATATTCGTCATTATCAAACCGTTCCAGTCTTCACACTTTTCAGCTTCTTTTTAAATTTATACGTAATTGAATAGAACCGGGTGGTTTGGGGCAGAGATTCAATCTCTTAATTCTACATTTTTGATTTTTTTCTACATCAGCTACTATTCAAGAAACACAATGCAAATGATGGCAGACCAAATCATATCCTCGGGGAATTGGATATCGTTAGAATTAATGGCTATTAGGATATCTGAACATATATATATATATATATATATATGTATATATATATATATATATATATATATATATATATATATATATATGTATATAAATCACTGCGATTATTCATTATGTATCCATCTATCTATCGTTCTATCCATTTATCTATTTCACTGTCAAAAATCCATGTGTCTATCCAATATCAGCCTCATTTTTTGTCTTAGTCTCTGTCTCCCCCAACTCTCTTCTCTCTCTTTTTCTCTCCTTCTTTCTCTCTCTCTCTTTATCTCTCTCTCTCTCTCTCTCTCTCTCTCTCTCTATATATATATATATATATATATATATATATATATATATATATATATATATATATATCTGAAGTCAACGGCTGACTTTCCTTCTACAGTGAATATTTGTGATGGTGATGTGTGCTTCCATTATCATTTAAACCCAAAGCCCGAAAAAAAAATAGATCACACTCACAGTTATAGTCTTGAGTAAACACCTATCAAATAGGAATCACATTCATCTGCAATATTTTTGTCAATGATGAAACCAGTACACAATTTATACTGATGTTTAAATGTAGATATATATACGAAATAATTATGTATATTTTTATATATACATGTATACATGTGTGTGTGTGTGTGTGTGTGTGTGTGTGTGTGTGTGTGTGTATGTGTGTGTGTGTGTGTGTGTGTGTTTGTATGCATATTTCTGCATTCAGTGTGTATGTGCATAGGTAGAAACCAAAAATAAGATGGAGGTGTTTATTTAAAGTAAACTCAGCAATCAACAAAATTAGGCAGAATAACAAAAAAGTTTTAACGCAAATAACAAACAATCAACACAAACAGCAAATATGCATAGAAAAATCCCTCTGACGTGAATGAAGTGTGAATAAAGAGAAATTCTTTTTGCTTCAGCTTTTGCTCTCCTATGTTGAAATAATCAAAGACTGAGACGGAATGTTCTTATAATGAGAAAGAGAGGTTGATTGAAAAATTAACAGTTTTTGAAATTGTATGATTTGCAAGATATCATGTTTTTGATAGGCAGAAAAATATCATCGTCGTGATATTAAGCACGCAATCACTTTCAGAGAATTAGCCATAATTTTTTGGCAGAAAGAGAGACAGAAAATGATCGGAAGTAATGATATATTTTTTTCATCATAATCTACTTCCTTTTGAATACAGTTCGATGGAAAATGTCTGATATTAAGATATAACATTATCGACCCTTTTTAGATTAAATGTTATGAAATGAATCAACGCTGGTTTATGTTGAAGGCAGTGCAAGCTCGTTAGTTCATGTTGCCTGGCTCTAATTTGGCATCCTTTTCTTTCTTTTTTTAATTTTTTTTATTTATTCATTCCTGTTCTACTGAAAAGAATGGAATTCTTTGGAAACAAGCCTTTGCTATAATAACCAGTTGATGGAAATAGTTCCTGTAACTATGGATAAAGTTTTAGCAGTCAGATATTCATGATATTCTGATTCCACAACAGGGAATATTCCAAACTGTAATTGAAAGTCAGATCAGCCAAGAAAAGTGATTCCAACTCCTTGCGCCCTGGGCGATGGCCTGTGTCCAATATTTTGATCTGGCCCATTGGGTTCAAGATGATTTTTAACCGGGCTCGACCACTGATTATTGGTTTTAGTGGGCTATACTTGAATACTTTCATCGGACACAAATCAATGTGGCACAATTACTCAACTTCCCAGACTGGTGATTGTCATTTCACTGGTAAGATCTTAATTCACTCAGTTCAGTTGAGAGTTCTCCATCGATTCGAATACAGGATAATGAAACCACTCCAGTGACACAGTGTGTGTTTGAGTTAGTGAAAATGCAATTATACATACTTACATACATACATACATACATACATATATATATATATATATATATATATATATATATATATATATATATATATATATATATATATATATATATATATATATATACATGTGTGTATATGCTTGTGTGTGTGCGTGTGTGTCTGTGTCTGTGTGTATTTGTTTAGATGATGATCTTCGTACATCTATCATTTACATTATCAATAAGAAAAAATTTGTGTATATAGTTTTTACAGTATTGGTACAAAACGACTTTATATATGAAGTAAAACACTGATGGAAAGTTCACAGTGAATGACGTTCAAAATAAGTTTTAAATCTTGTGGGAAACAATCACCGAACACCCAAACTCAATCTATCCATGGAGAATCAACTGAAAGAAATTCCTCCGAATTATTAATGTTTTCAAAGATGATGTTATGCATATAGTATGGGATGAAGACCAAAACAATGAATTTATTATTACGACGAGTGTAAAACAGAAAAAGTGATACAAAAAGTAAGTCACAACCGTTCTTAATATCCGTTGTTAAGTATGTTTCTGGGTAACTAACGTAAGGAAGACTTGTTTCAATTGAATGATATGTAGTATAAAACAATATCCACTTTAGACTCATTTACTTTAGACTAATAATTGAAAAAGATAAATTTGAACCAGGTTAGAATTATAATGATTAAAAAAAGAATAGTTACTAAACTCATTTTTCTGACTCAATATAATGTTTTTCAGGGGACTGCATTCATCATAAACAAAACCACAGAAAGTAAAGGGAAAAAACACAACAGTTAAGCAAGATAAAAATTAGAATAAAAAAAAAGTTTTTCGGATTCCTGAATCCATCGACGTTGCCGGTTATTTTTCCTTCCATTTTAGATGATTTAGTTACTCATCTGTTGGAAGTATGCAGATTCCTCTGCCTTGCTCTAGGATCGAACTCACAGCCGTTTGTTGAACACCCAACAAATTCTTTTATTTTTAAGACTGTTAATTCCACGTACTCCAGCTAAGTTGAAAAATTTTAGAAAATAACTAATTCTAGATATCACTTTCAGGATAGATATTTGAATGGACGTCATTTGCCCTCGTAGATTGAATAGAAAAAGTTCAGTACAAAATCCCATAAAGGTCATCGAGTACTACAGGTACACAAAGAAAACCAAAGAGCTCAACAGTCAGAATGTTGTGACAATGAAATCAAAGATGAATATGACTTATCAAAGGAATGAATTCATCACAATGATACTTCCCCATAACAAATACTGAGACAGAAATTAGGCTAAAATTAGGATCAGAGTTTCTTTTGTTATCATCTCATAAAGGAAAAACAAACATCATGCAAGCACATGCACGATAACAGAATGAGGACATTAGTAGAGATACGATACATAGTAGTCATTTTTTTGTGATTCTGATAGAAATTATTACAAACAAAATAGCCATTTGGTATCTAAAGTAGATTGGCGTATTTTCTCTATTTTCCACATGGAATCTCATAGGGACAGAGCTTCAATCAAATCAAGTAATAGTGCTTCCATGTTCCTTTGTTAGCTTATAAAAGTGAAAGGTTTAGAACTTTTTCCATCTGATGATTATCAGTAAAAAAGTCAGTTCCAGTTAATAAAATCGCAATCATCTCAAAAGTGGTTAGCCATAATTTCCCGTCACTCAATAAAATGACTTTTGGAATGGAAAAAAAAAACCTTAATCCCTTGTCTAGTTTATATGAGTCCCCAAAATGGGAGCAGAAATATTCTGTAATAAAATTCTAATATAAAGGAATTCAGTTGAAGATACCATAGAATTGACGATTAGGTAGTAGCTGGATTTATATTTGCTTGATTTTAATTTTACTTTTTCCGATGGCACCCTTTGGGGAAAACTTTCTCATATTGAATCGAGCATTGATTTTCTTATATCTTATTTCCAGGGGGTCTAATTGACTTTCTTTCACTAATTGATTATAACTGAAATCATCAGCGCAGTTAAAATAAAACGTCTCTTCTTTTAAAGCTAGCATTACAACATTTCTGCAACACAGAATAAAACAAGTAAAGAATCACTAAGCTCATATCTCTCCCCATACAGTCAATTAATTAAAGCTGAAAGAATATCAATCGGTGTATATCTTTGATGTATAGGATCTAACGATATGATATACCATGCAAAGGAGATGTACTGGAAATTTTCATCTCACATCAGATATTTTGAATCATTGTCTTGATAATGGCAAGAGTAAATTTCAAAAGATAAAGTAAATTCTTCTTTAATTAATGACACAAATCTCAAAAAACTTCAATGGAGTTCACATCTAATTAATGAAGCTAGAATCTGAGTGCATTTTCTTATTATGGAAATATCCTTTGATAAGAAAAGAAAATCATTTTTTTCCAACATCTGCTTATAGTTTTTAATGATTCATTCCCATAGAAATAAATTTTGTACTTTTCAAGTCATTGTTAAAACTAACAGTTGGACATGAGTGAATATACATCTTCCAAATTTGTCTGGGTAACGAGCCTTTCTCTGCCAACATAAAAATGCATTGCTGTATTTCATTCAGGAAACATGTATCAGAAAATACAGTGACCAAGTTTGAAGATGATCAAGCAAATGATTACAGGTGGCGTGCTCCTTTTGGTACACCATTTTGAATGTACGGCCACTGCAAGGCCCTCCCTGCAGCCCTTGAGGTGTTTCTTTATCTTTCTTTTTTTCTTTGTTATTGTTCTCTCAGAAGAATTGATGGCAATTAACTAACAAAGAAATCACTGCATTCCAATCGACCCGCATCGGGCTTTCCATCGATTATTTCTGCATTCTGATTGAGTTCGACATATTTTGCCCCAGGCTGTTAGTTACAACCATTTGCTAGAAGTCATCCAAAGGGACACAGCTATTGACCTGCATTCTTCCAAGCTTTGACAAAAGGGGTCGATGAAGGAAGCATCATGCTGTTGGGAATAACCACACTAATTATGTCCGCTGGATGTGCTCAGTTGGAACTGTGGACATACTCCCAGGTGTCATTCTTTCAGCAAAGTTAATGTGAAGGATATATATATATATATATATTGAGTTTCAACAGCAAAATATTTTGAATTTTTCAGATTCCTACTTGAATGTTTTTTTGATACCTACGTGGCATAGAGTTTACCATTCTGGCATGCGTTCCTGATAATATCTTTCATTTCACTTTGTTGATTGCTCTCTTTGACGCCCAGATATTGTGTGGATAGTTATGTATCGATCTTGATTTTCATTGGAAAACAGATGATGTATGGTTAGATTATTTTTATTTTGATGGTCATTTCAATATGCTTATGTTATATTTCGGTTCTAAGGGATTTTTGAAATTTATATGCAATATTCAACTTTGGATATCTGTTTTGTAAATGGCACTGTTGCCATTTGTTTAATTGCAGCTTGGTTAACTAATATTTTTGTCATTAGTATTATTCGTTTTACTTTGTTGCTATGCTTTTGTATGTTTTTTTTTTAAAGCTTCACGTAAATCTCCAAGTTCAAGTCAATATTCAATATCGTACTTAGTGTATTGATGGGGTGGTTATATTTCTTTCTATTATTCCAAAAATAAGTTTCTTTTGTTGGTTTTGAATTGTGGATCAAATATGGTGTGTATAAGATACATTTTTCTACATTTACTTTTGTTGTTGAATAAACTCGTATATTTGAAGAAACACTATATTTGTCAAGAGCACTCAACTCCATCCTATGGATCTTCGTTTCTACTGATACTTCATAAACAACATTCTCCTTAGAAAAGCAACAACCTTTCTTCTTATTATGAAAATATATTTTACCTTTTTTTTGTCTGACATCCATCTGGTTACATAGATACTAAGATAAGACAAAGAGATACAAGCTTGCACAAACTTTCTACTGATTTCTTCGAGACTCTTTCCCCTTATAACGATAGGGAAAAAAAATCAGAAAAGGAACATCTTCATATTTAAAGACATCAGTTTTTTTTCCATTAGTTTCATCACTCTAAATTAATGTGATGGAAACTGAGAGGAAAGAGCCAGAGGTTGGTTCCTAAATGAACTTCAGCAAAACACATGCAATGTACAACGAAAAGTAAAAGACATAAACACAACAATCAGAATCGGAGAAGCAAAATAATGGTAAACCACTTCATATACTCAGGATAACAGAAAAAGGGTACGTCAAACCAAAAATTACTTGAGGTTAGCGATCTACTGGCAAGGCAAGGATGTTAAAGAATTAGAACAATAGCAAAGATTGTTTTCATCAATGAAAAAAGATCTTTTATGATTGGATAAATGATCTCTGCATAGGTACAGTACTTTGCCTTTTGGCTAAGTTTTTCCCACAAAATAAGTTAAATGCTAAACTGTACCTTTACTCGTACTTTCCCCAAAATATCAATTGTTTGATTATGTTAATCTGTAGGTTTAACTTAGGTAACTGGAACTTTTGTTGATTTACGGTATCAACAGAAATTTATTGCTCATTGACGCAAGAGTGGAGTTTCAGCAAGTGGATTGCAAGTTTTCAACCTACTCTATATATCATATTATACTCTCTGATTCAACGCAAGATTTAAAATGAAACAGATATTTATATAAGTATTAAATGACCCATGTCAGAAGCTAAAATGATTTGAAGAAAAAAGTTGACGTGTTTAACTATTAAGTCAAGTCAAATAGAAAATAATCATTTGTTAAAGCATAGAGACATAAGAAATACACGATCGAATATCAGATAACAGGTGGAAAATATTATTGGCTGTATGTTATCCAAGATCAGTGAATCAGAACGGAGCAAGTATCATGATGATGGTTAAACACACGATTATGAAACAATGAAAGACATCGATTTGCATTTTGTGATGATACTGTGCATTCAAAACCTTTGAACTGCTCTGAAACAGGGATATATTTTACTTTGTGTAGAAACGTTCATATGCTTCCACAGAGTATTAAAAGTTTATTCACATCATCAAATTTTAAGATCGAATTTAATTGTCAGCTCATGGAATTCGAGGACTATAACAATATCTCTGTTGTGCAAGTCATCGACTTGTGTGCTTCAAAGATCTGGAGAAACTTATCTTGACACGGAGCCAATATCCGTTAACTTATAGATACAATACTACATCACACTTATGTGATTCAAATTTGAATTGGCGCGTGAATGATCATTCCTTTCGTGGACGTCTAAATAAATCGGAAGAATGATTCAACTGAAAGTATAAATCATATAGCTGAAACTTTCTCTACTGCCCCGAAGAATACATTTTTTTCTGACGGTTTCCACATTTGTTTTTCAGGTGAAAGTGATGAGTGTAAAAGCCGCGATGTACTCTATAAATATACTCTTAATATCCCCCACCCTCTGTTCTGTACACTATCCTTGATTCACAGTCTTCTGGCTGGGTAGTCTGCAATTTTGGTTGGAAGTAACTTTCTATAGGAAGCCTTGACAAAAGTAGACTAACATGCCATAAGAACGAAATAAAATAGACAACCAAGGTCAAAGGCAGCTGTGTGGCATTCAAAATACTTACTAAAGGACTGCATTCATACATTCCAGGGCTTTTACTACTTTTTGAATATGATTTGCAAAGTATTCTTTAGGGCACATAGTCAACTGCTTTATTGCATTTCCCCTGAACATCGACTGGAACCTCAAGTTTCAATGAGAAAAGCTAGGGAATGCAGTTCATCAAAAAGCAATTTTATGTGAAATATATCGTGAATACGACGTTACCATATTACACTACGCCTTTTGATAGCGTTTCAAAGCTGTTTGGGTAACTCAACTGGACAGCATACTTAGTACGTAATGTTTAATGGGTCTGACTGTTAACTAAAGCCCGTGCATTTTGTTTGAGATATTAAAATGGTTAAAATTTCACCGAAAAGTAAAAATGTTTTTGCTTTTTACGGATATATCAACAGATCAGTTAGAAAACAGAGTGATCTTTTTTTAGAAATGAAGAGAGAGAGACTGTCAGACTGACTGTACTCTCTGCTATACTAAATCACTCCTCAAACCCTATAAGAGATAGCCCAATGGAGGATCTTGCAAGGGATTGGTTGCTCAGGAAGAGATCCAACTTCTTCAGAACACCAGATTTGGAATCAACGATTTTCATCAATTTAAAAACTCAATTCACAAAATTCAAATTGAATTTGTAATCCCATGCATCCCCACATCAATTGATCAAATATGCCAGATCCTAAAATGACAACAGAAATAGGTCGAATCCGATCACGATCAGATATTTTCTCAAAGTAACACCGTGTCGAGAATCTTCAAGCAAAATAGCATCTTTTTTTATTATCTTCCTCATATCTTACATGGGAGCACGACAAGCAGTATAATAAGGATTCTTCTGAAGGATTTTCATTCCTGAACGCAGAGATTTTTTTTCACACCTGATTGAACCCAGACACCAATAAATGAATACAGTGGTATCATGACCCCATAAATTACTTTTTCAACCCGTTCATACATTTACAGGTGTATACAGAGCTAAAAGTCTAGAAAAGATTGGTAGCAATCATGTGGATGAAGCAAGTTATGCTGATATTATGAATGAAATTTCTACTGGTTCCACTATGATTGTCACCAAGTGATTACCTATACTATATATAAAAAGCTATATGGATGCATGCAGATGATTATGGATATTCAATTACGCTTAGGAATATCTCGCCTGATTTGTAAGTTTGATTATATTGTCTGCTCTCCTATTTTGATTAAATATAAGAGCTACGCATTCGGCTGTTATTGAGAATCACATAATGGTCATTTGTGGATGCAATTTATTTCAACTCTTACTGACAGGCAAAATAATGCCAGCGTGTCTGAATGATATGTGTCTAATGACTGGCAGCTCTATGTCCACAGCATTACTTATTTGATTAGCTAACTGACCAAACGGATTTTCAAAAAGGACAGGAATTTATAATTTTCATTGAATTTCAAAATGACACAAGGTGTCTCATCAAATTGTTTGTTTTTGGATGAGTGATCCAAGAATAATTTTCCCCAACAACATTCCGTAACAAAAAGCCCACCTATCATAGACAATCATATTATTTTCAGTTCTATTTCAGCATTTATGGCACATCAATATCTCAAATTGGAATATTTCATCAATTGAATATATCTATCAATTCTCTTCTCTTATTTAAAAAAAAAGGGATTTTTCTTTTTGTTCAAAGAATGGCATTATTGATCGTATAAGAATTGGAATACTAACATCTGACCCAGAGGCCGATATCCTACCTCTGGACTACGAACTAGGTGGTCAGTAAGGCTGAATTTAAGCCATATATTAATTTACGCAGAAACTTCTCATCCAATAGTGCTGTATTTCTATGGAAGAGCATCGTATAAGCATGCAATGAATGGTGTGTGTGAGTACGTGTGTGTGGAATAATGTAATATATATGCACGTATTTCATATTTATTGATAAAGAAAGGGGGTGACAGATATAGAGCGAAGGACAGAGAGAAGTGTCACATTGAAGTAAGATAAAATAGAAGGATACCATGTAACAAGTTAAGGTTATTGTCTGTCTTCACCGGGAAAGTCACTGTTGACAAATTTGGTTAAAAAGGGAATTTAAAACATTATTCTTTCAGATACATTTTGAAAGGACTTCTGAAAAATTTATTTGAATTCTTCAGGTTTCCTCTACTATTGAACAGTTGACCACAAGTACAAATTAGAATGGATTCTTTGCTACAATTACACAATTATTTGAATCCTTTGGAGCAAATGAATCATTTTTTCTCCTTTTTTTTTTTTTTAGGAAAAAACATATAATCTATGATCAGTTTACACTCCATCGACATCGCTTGCATATTGATGAGAAGAAACTTGATCGGAGATAGTCGGTTTGAATATTTTTGTACACCTACCACCGACCGAAACAAACTTCCATTATTATCACTTCGGGGAATTTATGATTGCCATAAATTTTGTCTGAGATTTAGCAATCATCCAATATTCTATTCTTATAAATGTCTCCCAATAACATTCATTGTAGTTTAAGTCTTTACCTCGTCATATTCTAATAAATGTTTAATCTAATAAGGTTTCGTTTTTCAGACTTTTATTCCACAAGCCGTTTACATTATTTACTTTCCAATCAGTTCTTTCAATAACGTGTATAGGATGACAAGTAAATCACTTTTTGATTGGAAACTAAAAAAGTTTCTTGTATAAAGGTTGTCTCTAAGGAAATATTTATCGTTAGCCCCTCCAAATTGTTTTTCCATCAGATGCCCTCATGAAATGTAACTTAGTTTCGAACCGAAGAATGGGATTTTAGAACTTCCTTCTAAAATATTAACAATACCTGAAACGAATGCTGTCAAGAAGGATGTTGTTATATGTTTATTATCTAGAGATTGTGTTGATGGGAACAGTTTCAAATTATCCGATAACCATATCAAATATTCATTTTTGACTCATCCTTTTCAAACTTGGCAAACTCATTTTACTTTCACTTCATGATGATGATATAGCAAGTGCATGAATCTGTATTTTTTGCCTTCCAAATATCCCATCAGACAGCCAGATCTGAAATAGTTTAACCTTAAAAAGACACATAAATATGTCAATCATGGTGTATCTTACTTCAAACAGGGTGTCACAAATTTGTTCATTTGAAATCGAGTTCAGTATCTTCAAAAGTTTGTATTGAATAACAAACAGTGAGCCAGAAAGTATACTCTCAAAACTCCAAGTATAGATGTAAATACTCATAATCTCAGAATCATTTCTTTTTAAATTTTAGACGCCATCATTGTGAGGATTTTTTTTTTTTTTTGACATTCACAAGTCAAAAGATATGTGACTAGCTCTTTGAGAATCAAAATTGGGGGGAAAACCCCTTGTGAAAATTTAAGATAAACAATTTACACTGGGTCTTGGTTTGACACTTTTATAGATCAAAATTATTTTTCTCTTTTTTTTTTTACTTTCAGATGTTGAAGCAAAATTTTAGAGGCAAGAATTGAAATATTTAGGAACCAAGGGGAAGGATTTTGTTCACTATATGATCAAAATCGATAGGGGAACTTTTTTTCATCGTCCTGGTGTTATAATTGAAGGGGAGATTTTTTCCCAACATTTGGGGGTGGAAATCATAGGGAGTTTATTTTGCTTTTAAAGATCGAAATCCAAGGGAAATCCTTTCATTTTTAGGGGTTGAAATTAAGGGGACAATTTTATCCCCCTTTTCAGGGGTTACAATACTAGGGATTTTTTTACGTCAAAGTCAACAGCAAGTTTGTTTTTTTGTATATTTTTCAGTAGGCACAAATGAGTGATGATTCTCATTTTAAAGAGTTGAAATTAATGAAACTTTTTGTTTTCATCTTGAGACACAGAAATAGGGGGGTGCATTTTTCATATAAGTTTTTTTGGTGATGAAAATTGATTTTTTTGTTTTCAGGGGTCAGAATCACCTTTCTATCCTCCTACGTTGGGGATAAAAGCTAAGGATGAGTATTTCTTTTTGATTCATCACAATTACCTCCCGATTTTGACCCCTGAAAGTTAAATTAAGTCATCAACCTCGGGTTTGAGATAGTACTTAGGATATATTAACTTTCATTCAGTCACAGAATTTTCAATTTATTATATTTTGAGCGGTGCAGCCCGAGGAATATTTCGAACATCCATTTATTGCATCGAACTTTTACATGTTTAAGACGTGTATTGCAGCTGTTGCAATCCCTAGAGAGCCTGAGCTTTTCGCTATGCATTTGCTGTATCTCTTTAATGTTTTTGGGGGGCATATCCAACTGAATAGCAGAATTCGGATTGTAGGTTTAAGAAAAGTATTCCCATTTCTCATTTAGACCAAAAGTAACGTTTTGGCTTAAATATATATATATATATATATATATATATATATATATATATATATATATATATATATATATATATATATATATATATATAAGTATATATATATATATATATATATATATATATATATATATATATATATATATATATATATATATATATATATATATATATATATATATATATATATATAAAGATTTCCATGAAAATTAATTTGATTTCTCCCAGCATTCCAATGTAATGGATGAATATTTAAATCAGCTCAAAACAGTTTTGTTTATTTTTCTTTTTATTGATTCGTGTGTGTGTGCGTGCATGCGTGCGTGTGTGTGTCTATGTGTGTGTGTGTGCGTGTGTGTGTGCTCAATTAATATCCCTAAATATGATATCATGTCGGTTGGCATACAGCCTGAAAGTTAAACTGGATTCAATATTTACATGGGTGGACATACAATAGGACTGACTTAAAGAGTGAGTCATGTCTGTTGTTATACTCACTGATCCCTCATCGTTAAATATGTTTTTGGGTGACCTTCCAAAATGAGCCCTGCTTCAATAAATACATAAGTAATTTGAAATATTATCAATATACAATACACATAAAATCCTACATAAAATGACAAACTGCATATACAGTATTAACCAAATTAGAAAAGGATGTGGTATTTGAACAAAACTGCTAGGGTATCTTGTTAAAAACACTGATCTGTTTTAAAATCCTCTAAATAGTTACATGTTAAACGACTGATGTTCCAGACGAGAGACAATTCTGACATGGTATCAAAAAAAAATGTGCGGAAATGGGAAAAAAAAACATTAAAAATTACATAAATTGCATTGACAGATATAGGAAATGGGTGACTGAAATGACAAAAATCCATCAAAATGATGTTTAATGATTAGTGTCCAAAGTTCTACAGCTTTGTAAACTATAAACACAGACACACACACACACACACACAAACACACAAACACACACACACACACACACACAAATATATATATATATATATATATATATATATATGTATATGTATAAATTTATACATATATATATATTTATATAGATAGATAGATAGATAGATATATGGATAGATAGATAGATAGATTGATATATATATATATATATATATATATATATATATATATATATATATATATATGTAGATAGATAGATAGATAGATAGATAGATAGATAGAAGGATGGAGATGGATGTTTCCTTTATTTCTTTATCGATGGAAGAGGTAAACTACTTGCTATAAGGCAGACTTTACCAAACTTTTCTTTTCATAGTTTTGATACTTATTCATGTAAGAGGATAAGTGATCATAGTGCAACAAAACATGTCTTGGATAGCAAGTGTAATTTGGGAACATGATTCGAAACGATCTCAAAGCACAGCAATATAAATAAATCCACTGACCGCTGGAAGAAAGACAAACAACGGTAAATGATTTTCCCCGTGAAATACCAAAGAAGTTACCATGAAAAAAAAAAGCATTTGAAATTTTAGAAAGTCACATCACCTACGATAATTACCAGGCTTAATACATTAAGATGAGTGCTTATGCACTAAATATTGTATAAACAGTTACATTGCCTCAACATTTTTTATTCTGTAGAATTAATTTAAATAAAGTTTAGTTTATTATCATAGATGTCCATTTGGTTGCATGAGAAAGATATACTTAAGCAAATCAAATTATTAAAATGTTTTTTTGCGTCTGTTTTGATACTTTTGCAACATATTTAAGTTAGTTATCATTAACGTTTATTTATGAAATATTGTACCCTTCACATGAACGATAATATGGTTGCAAAACAGTCGTTGCAAAACATTTTACTACATCAGGCATTAAAAATCCGCTGTTTGTGAGTCAAATGATAGATGACATCTTTCATAAAAAATAACGACGGTAGAAAATTGTTTGTGAACAATGGATATTTTAAAAGAATGTTCAAACCTAAGAAGTATTAATAAAAAAATCACCAACTAAGTTTCGATATTCATTATTTATTTATTTTCCTATTGCAATGCCAATGTCCAATTTATATTCCCTATCCATACCACAATCTTAACAGTTGCATAATGTAAAAAAATGACCAGATGCAAATGCTTTATATCCTGTCGATACTGACGCAATGAGAAAGAAACGAGCTTTGTGATGAAGAGTGAAGATAACATAAAGAAAGAAAGAAAATAAAAAATAATGACAACATTGGTTCATCGAAAAAAGTTAGAATTATTTTTTTTTCATTTTGAAATGAACTGGGAATGTCCGTTAACTTGATATTTCTAAAGAATATTGGATTTTTTCAAAGGATAGAAAAATAAATAAAAAAAAGGTGGAATTAGGCTCGATATGTCAATGAAAACGACACCCAGAATGTACAATTTCAATTCTGACAAGTGCTCTAAGTGCTTTTTTTCCATTAAAATAAGAAAAGAAAAGAGAAATTGATAATAATGATAGAACTTGCATTCATCGGTTGAAAAAGTTTTTACAATAAATTTTACGTTGTATAGGGATAGAAGTTAGTGATCCACTGTGATTTCACGTTTACTGGAAGAAAAAAAGGTTGATTCCAAATTCTTCAGTGAAATATTCTTTGTAATTATTTACAGAATAAAGAGTAAAATCTCCAAAATCGATTGGAACTTTTCTGATAGAAAGAAAAAGTATTAGGTAACATGAGTGAAGACATCAGAAAAAGAATTGAACGACTACAGACAAACTTACTAAAGTTATACAAGGACCTAGGATGATTTTTTTTTAATGTATTCATTCCATGATCCGACTTAATGCCATTGGTTCCCTTGTTTTGATCATTTCGTTTACCCCAAAACTCAGGCAGCCATCTTTTTGTGATGTTCTCCAGTGGAATAGTGTTTTTCATGTACAAAAAAAAACAAAAAAACAACTTATGTGACTCTCAAGCAGATCTACTTCGAAGCATTTCTTTCCAAATCAAAACAAAAAAAATGATCAGTTTTTTTTCAGATGTTTGATGTCTACAATGTGCCGTAAATCTATCTAGTTAATGTTCAAGAAGCATCAAAGAATGCTCACCAAGCAACGATGTTGTAACGAGTTAATGGTAGTAGGTTTTTCACTGTCTGAAAACTGTATCCTATGTTGGTATTTTGTAAACCCTACCCGTAGATATCTTATAATACTTTCTATTTTTGCTGCTTCTTTGGCTGAATGTGTCAAGTTGATCTTGTGACTGAGTGCCTGTAGACACATTTCTAATCCAGCAAGACTTTGTTTTTAAGAAGAAGCATGATTCCCTGATATTTCTATCTTAGAATTGTATATTAAGACATTTGCTAAATTTGGAGATATCGATGGTACATTCTTTAATGTTTGACTGTTATATTTACAGTATCAGACAAATCGAGGATTAGTAAATATCTACAAAAAACAAACGTTGGCAGCAAACTGACACAGCATTATTAATAGAACTTGACTCGTTTTTTGGAACTACGACCGTGCAGTGGTACAGCAGCCGTTTGTCCAACGTTTCTGAGGAAGAGTCAAAATTGTGATTATGACTATTCATTTCTGTTCTTAGGATGGAATGCTCTACAATGTTTTCTTCGTTAAACATTTTGTCGTGTCAGTTAGATTGGAACTTAAAGAAGAAATCAGCATTGCCGGAAGTATTTAATCCTTAGGAAAGAAATTCAGTAAAGATTGAGCTGTAAAGACTGTATGTCCAGGGGAAATCCAAGGTAAGAAACTGGAACATAAAAAAGGGCAAAATAGAAGGAACATTTCGATTCTACTTAGATTAGTTTTCGAATTGTTTTCATTTTTATAATTATTACTCATTAAACATGTATCACTCAACGTTTAGAATTGGTTATTCATTTGTACCCCATGTATATAGTGAGGGCTACCCGAAAAATCGGGGATAGTGATCATCAGAAGTCATTCAGCCTGAGAGAGATGTCAACGTCCTTTAATAATATTTTTCAAAATTTTTTCTTTACTTCACCGGTTAGCAAAATTTACTACTAAAGATAAGCAGCATCTCCTCTTCCCTCATCTCTTCCTCCCCTGTTTCTTGTCCCGAATTCTGTTCAATTATCACTTTCCATTTATAACTGAATGCTCGACCATATTCACAAGGTTCTTTCAATGAATTTTGACTGCTCTTTCTTGTTATCAATAACTACCAGCTAAAAGCCATGTTGCATTTGGTTCACACACACATTCTTCAAAAAGTTGCAACGTCGGTATAGAACTTTGTAAATATTTTGAGACAACAAGAGTTGATTTTAAATTTAGAGAATCTAAGAACCGTAGAGCATTTACCGTTGGAAAAATAGACAAGATTCTGTATTTCATACAAGGGTTGTTTAGAGTTAGGAAAGTGTAGAACACCCCATGGGACACAGGGAATGTTGGTTATCTTGATGGCTTAAATGAGTTTATGTATAAACTAACGTAAGACAAGCAGATGTTTCTTGAAAGATTTTATCAGAATTAGAAGGTTGGCCAAGAAAATTAACGTCAGCATTTCATACCTTCCTGTTCTCAAAACATATTAAAAGCTATAAGACATGAACAATTTAATCAAAAGGAAGAAAAATGTGAATTGCTGTTTCAGAAATTCTCTATATACATAGAGTCAAACTATAGATGCCTCTGCCCATACAAATTCCCCCTGATATACCAATTAAAGTACTAAAATTAACGTTATTCAATGGTTATCAGTTATTAAAGCTGTTTTATTATTGAGCCAGCTTTTTTTTTCAGACGATTAATACGTTAAATGAATGCAGTCCCCACTGGATGATCGCAACGAGTAAGATTGTTGAAACTGAGTTTAGCTTAGTATATATGGACTACTACAATTCAAAACAGAGGTGAGGGGAATTATATCTAATCGATCTTCAAGTCAATTTCAATCTTCAAATTTGAAAATATTGACACTGCTCTCTTCCCCGTGGAATATAAGCTTTAAAAATACTTTAAAAATTACTACTGAACCACACTTTGGCCAATAAATAATTTAATTTTTAAAGGTTTACCTGGGTAGAACTGTTAACCAGATAGAATAAATTATTTTGACGAAATCATTTTTAAACCAATTAAATTTCTCAAAAAAACAAAAAAAGATAAATAATTTGGTTAATGCTTTACGAAACTCATACACCCCTACCAGTCAAATCACCAGTGTTTTATCCGTCATTGGACGTGGACCTTCCCCTATTATCCATATTCATCTAACATGGCCGTCAGAGAGCTAGTATTTTCCTCAATTTGTCTAGTTCTTTTCTCCATCTTGTACTCTGTCGGTCTTATTTTCGAACTTGATCTCTTGGAATCCATGTTTTGTTGCACCAGCCATGATTGTTGATCGAATGCTACATGAGGCCCTTTCGTGGAATGATGTTTGTTTATAGGAATACTGTGGATAAATGCCGCAAAGCAACAACAAAATAATCAAAATATTAACTCGTTAATCCCCCAACGTTTTAATGCTTTCACACACTCACGAAAATGCATCAACCATTGGGTCCTGCCATTTAAAGGATGCAGGGTAATTAAATCCCGATTGAAAATTTAACCTTTGCACCTGGAATCTGATGAACAAAAAACAAGCTGAATTCGATCAAAAAAAATCCATGCTGATTATTAGTTAGATCACCTTACACAGTTATTAACATTTATATATACTAAGAAAATGAAAGGAAGGGTTCAATAAAAAACAAAAACACACATTTTAATTCCTCATAATCCTAGTTCAGGGCAGTTAGCCAGGATATGTATATATATATATATATATATATATATATATATATATATATATATATATATATATATATATATATATATATATATATATATATATATATATATATGGTTGTGTCCGTGTTCATTGTGTGTGTGCTCTAATGCGTATGTGTGTGTTTGCATTGCTTCATTGGATACATTTTTGCCTGATTGCCACTTAAGTCTGCTGTCAATGCTCGTACCCCGTTACGAAGTAAATTCCCTAATGAAAATTCTTCCACAAACCACATAGTTTTCTACCCACCATTTTCCTTCCTCCTAGACAAAACAAATCTGAATATATCAAGATGTATGGATCATGAATAACGAACAAATTAACCACACGATATACGAAAGAGGAACTGATATGATGACTGTGTTGACTAAGATCACAGAAATTAGTTTTTTTCCGCTCTTGGCAACAAACAGAATGTACTCTAAGAGACCAACGGATTGGAATGGATGGCTATGTAGCTGTGAAGTTAGAAACGATGCTATCAATAATTCAACAATGTTTATTACACATGCCAAAGGAGAGCAAGGAGCCTTACTCTTCGAAGATTAATAGAATCTTTATGTTCCTTTGCCTACAGCTTATGCTTTCTCATAAGCCTCACAAGTCTCAATTTTATCTTTGTTCCCATGGGTAAATACGATGAAGTGTGTTTTATAGAAGAATCGGAAAATAAATTAAATATGTATATTGTGTCTTTTTAACTGAACAGGTCATTGTTTTGATTGTGTACGTATGATGATAACTCAGAAGATATTACTTCAAGTAACTAGCTTTCTAATCCCCACCTTAGGTGTGTGACCATGAGAATCCTGTACTAAAAACTATACAAGTATTGTTGAGGTTTCCTTGACCATTTTTTCGACATTAATGATTATTGATAGAGTCATTGATTTATGTGAATTTTATTGTTTTCATTAAGGCTTTGGGCATATTTCATTGGATGAGAAAGAAGTTGAGAACTCTTCCCTGGTTTATTTTTTATCTAAATTCAGTAAATATTTCTTTTCATCAGGATAAAAAAAATGAAAAGGAAAAAAAAGCTCAAAATTTGACATGCATCTTCAACGGTCCAAAAATGCTGTATGTCAGCAAAACAGTTGTTGCCAAAATAAAAGAGGAGATTAACGCTAAACCCACATGAAACAAGACATTTTCCAAAATGTCGTTCAGTGAGCGTAAACGGATGCAAACATAAGAAAGTATGTGAAAATAAAAGACATCAGCTTCAAGAATCGATCGAAAATTCAAGATGGATCGACTTGATACGGATGTGAGATGGAGGTAGGTATCATCTTTATCTGTTTGTCCATAAAGAGTACGGCAACAAATCAGGGAGGCAATAAAATGTTGTTTGGTGGTTTATTAGGGATATAGGTAGAGAGAAAGACTGATGATAACCATTGGTAGTACGAATGTTACTGTTTCGATAATTTTATAATACATATGGTTACAAACAAAGAATTTCACATAGCATCGCATAAAGATATCAATAATCTTAGTTTATAGATTATGTTTTCGGAATCCTTCAATGCTCATTAAAATCATTCCGCATCTTTAAACAAAAGAAACGTATTTGATTTTTTGTCCGATAATTTAATGACGCTGCCATGGAAAGAGTTTGTTAAAACAGATTCATCTTCAGCCTTATTTTCAATGACCAACTGTATTGGAGATTTGAGAGAATTTCAAAATTACTTTCCTTGTTTCTGATCCTGAGTTCAACTTACGCTCAATTCAACTGATTCTACTGAAAGACAAATCGATTATAGTACTTTCACAGAAGTGTTTATAGATTCTACCCCTCACTTGCAACTGAGAATCATCTCCTGTGATGGTCAATTACTTACTACCATTTTATCTCCCAATACACCATTCGTGATTGAATACATCTCTCAAATTCAGAATGACTTGTTTTTCTTTATTTCTTGAATGTCCATGAGACATATAACCAGATGAGTGGCTCAAACGTGACATGAAATACTGCTCCAAGAATACTGCTGTTGGTTTTTGGCATCAAATTTCAAGAACGCTACAGTAGTTCCTCAATAGACTTGGGCCTACACAGTATACACAAAAGTAATATGTTTATTCTGAAGGAGCAAAAGCAATTACCCGTTAATTAGGATCAATGATTTGTTTGCAGAATATGTTTCAATCAGTGTTTGCTTGTTTATTATTAGGAACCATGATATCGTTGTATCTATCATCTAGAACTTCATTTCATCCATCCATGTGACCGTCATGATCTAGTGTTTATGTTTCTAATTTATCAACACACCCTAATGTAAGACCAAAGGCTATCTGATACGAATTACCCCAATGAACAATGAATACATTTTACTGCTCCAGTAAATGCATCTCTCAAAAATAGTCGACTCAGTGACGGGGTCGGGGATGTATTTTAATAGAATATCTTGTTTATTTTCATGGAAGAAAATTACTGAAAAGCAAGTTTAAATTAATCTAAATGTTACGGTCGGAGAATTCGGTCATTTTGCTGACGTAAATTTGATTTTCAGAATGACAAAAAACAATATTGTTCGGTGATGAGCAAAGATACAAGAAAAATCGAGAACGTTGGAGTGAAGTCAAAATCGGGAGAAGTTATGAAAATGTTTATTCCAAAACCAAACCGTCAGACAGGAATTACCAGTTGCTTTTGGACACACACACACACACACGCACGCACACACGCACACTCACTCACTCACTCACTCACTCACTCAAACGCACACACATATATACATACATACGAACGTATTTGTGACTTCCTGGTGGACTCTGGTTCAAGGCTCAGAAGACTCTCATATCCGTTTTTACGATGTGGTTATCTTCAATTTGTTACTCTGTAACACCCTGGTAAAAAGTATTTCATAATCATCACACACATACACACATACACGTTTGTACATATATATATGTGTGTGCGTGTGTGTGTGTGTGTGTGTGTGTGTGTGTATGTATATATATACCTAAATGATCCGACAGAATGATTATAAACTGTGCTATATCATATTGAATCTCGAAAGAAATTCCTGTCATAACATGTTAAATATATAACTCGACCTACTGAATGGAAATACAATAAACAGTTCATTGAAATAGGTCTTCTAAAGGAACATAACCAGTTGAGATAGGGCATCAGCGTCAACTGCCTGGCGAATCTTACTTAGATAAACACTTTGTATACAAAGGAAAGGTATACCCAAGCTGAAAAACCCCGTAGCTGAACAAGAACTAGATTATCAAATCGATATATAAAATCATCACTGAATAGTTGGATGTAAAATTGAAATGAACACCAACAAAGAGTGCAAGAAAATTCTCTTACGTCGAATAGTAAGAAGTAAACGAACCAAATGAAGGTCGAACTGGAAAACGGGTGAGAACTCCTCATTGAATATGTTGAATCCTGAGGGTGTCTGCAAAATGTCAGAAGGGACCGATAAAAAACTCAAATCTGTAATTTCTACCAATAACAAAAGAAATAATCAAAACAAGCGAAGATTAAAGAAAACGAAAACAAAGATAAAAAAATTGGCTGGAGAATAGGATTTTCAAAGTGATTAAAAAAACTCTCAATACAGTATTAAAACAAGCTCTGTGCTTTAAAATAATGGAAATATAACAGTGGACAAGAGACCAGATTGTCGAATGTTGCCAAGGAATTCCACAAAAAATGGTACTCCTCCAATTGTAAACAAGTAACAAAATGTACAGATAAAAAAAACCACCGAAATTCCAGAAGTTAATCCAAGTGAAGTGGAGCAAGCAATTGAAGAAACTATGACAAGAAATGCCCCCCGATAAAATCACAATCGTCCTAGTCAAAAAGCTGGTAAAGTCATCTATAAGAAGCCTTTTCAACTTATGCCCCAAACAGATATGTGAGTACACAGGAATGAAGAACTAATCCATCCATCCATCGCAGTTAATGTCGACCTATCCCCTGAACATCTTCATCTTTGAACACTTTGGAAACCAAAGGTTGTAGTTCACGGGATAGCAAAATATTTATAAAGCATAACAACATATGACAGTTATGAAAAAAAGTAAAAATATGTAATCCTCTTCAGAACAATTGTTATGTAAATTGATTTATGTGGTTCAGTTGAGAGGCAGGTCAATCTGTTTGTGAAATCAACTATCTTGCAAATAAATCAACGTCAGACATTCATTTGTTAGGCATCGTATGATCCGTTTTATTGGTCTCAAAATATTCCACAGATGATAAAACGCTAGAATCTAAAATTAGTCTCAAGCATATTAACAATTATGAAGCAAAATGTTGCATTGCAAATGCAATAAAGCAAAATGTTGCATGGCAAATGCGATAAGAATTAATACGTGAGAATTTACAACCAATGTGTCTTCCTAATAGTCACGTCATTGGGATTATAAATAGAACCCAAACTATCAAGTATATTTTCAGGGGAAACAAGATCAGAGATAATGATAAAATCATAAGTAATCCAAATTGCAGGCAATAATCTATTATTTTTTTCAATTCATTGAAATAAGTTGTTGTTCAACTAAACTAATTACTATTTTGATTGAAATAATTAACAGTGATAAAGTATCATCGGGAAGTAAATTAATATTTATAATTGGTACAAAAACATATTATGCATCTAGAGAAATTCTATGGTATACAAAATCGAATTTTAACAGAAGTCATTTAGAGATTTCGAGTTCCATGTAACAAAATAAAAAAATGACAAGATGCTATTAGTTCTGCAGTTTTGGAAAAAAACAAAATAGTTATCATCGTTCACTAATTCTCTCTTTCTTTTTTTGTAGTTTTGTTGCATTCAACAGAATAGGTCGAGCTTTCGTGGCGGCGGTTGCTTTGGTTACTTTGCAAACCAGATCTGCATCAGCTGGGGCTATTTCCAAGGATGTCTCCTATTTACCCCACGTAAAGCCGTAACCTCGTGTCACATTTTGCTTTAATGGGTGAATGAATATATAGGACCCCTTTTTTCTCAGACTTTTGGTATGATTGAAGTGAAATATCTCTTCCCTGGCAGTGTCCAAGGTGCCGGAACGGACTCTTGCCTGGCAAATGGATGGGAGAGGGTGTTTGTGAAAAACTGAGAGCACCGGTGCAATACATCAGCCAATGAAGTTATACTGAGGCTGTACATTGCCATGCACATTGGGAACCTTCAGTTTCCCTTTCAATCACTCGACCAAGCTGTAAGGAATACGGCGCTCTAGGGCAGGATTGTTCCATTGTACTAGTTCTGACGCTTTCGTGGCAGCAGTTGCTTTGGTTGATTAGCAAACCAAAGCCAAGAATGTCTCCTATTTTCCCCATGTGTAGTCCTGTCTTTGTGTCACATTTCATTTGGATTGGATAGTAAATAAATAGTACTCACACACGCACACACACAACCATATATATATATATATGTGTGTGTGTGTGTGTGTGTGTGTGTATGTGTGTGTGTGTATGTGTGCATGTGTGTGTGTGCATGTGTGTGAATGTGTGCATATATGTATACATGTGGGTTTTTAATGTGTGTGTGTGTGTGTGTGTATGTGCCCTCTCATGTGTTAGGATAACGATGAGATAAATCATTATATTTAGAGTAAATTTATCATAGTAACAGGTCCCCCATTTCAGCTTCGTTTCTCTTCTAAGTACATTTCGAGATAATCAACGGAAATATGATAATTAAACGTTGTATCATGAGAATGTATTTATTTATCAATTCAATTCATTTGATCCATCGATTGACTTATTTTTTTGATACTCCATTGATTATTTTAATCTTTGTCAAATGGTTCAAAGTTACATACAAGAGTAATTGCCCTTAAAACTAGGCTTCTATCTCTTCCAAGACCGTATAAGAAATGAGGAGGCTCAGTTGTTGACTGAGAACACCATGCTGTAGAATATATTCCAGCGCAGGGAGTGAGATTATAAAACTATGGATGACACAAGGATGAACATGACGAGGTAATTTTCACAACGCTATACAAATCGTATAGTTGATGGATGATTGTCTTAAAATAAACAAAATTAACTGAATGAATACAAAGGTATTATCAATGACACTGTATAATTTGAAAAAGACAAACAAACAATAGTTTGTAAAGATTTGATAGCTGATACGTTTACTTGGTAGGGAAACATTTTTTTTGTTGGCATTATCGTCATCTTTGTGTAGTTTCAAACATTATTCCCAAGCGTTTTGGTCATATGCTGCAATCCTTTGATCACTTTTTCAAAAGTTTTGATGATATCAATCAAGTCCTTTGTGCAAATATGATCAAAAAAGAGGTCACATGACTATTATCTCGTCCATAAAATTTTTCCATTTTCATTTTTATTAGAAACAGATAAAAATTATCATTACTAAGGCCCAATGCTTATAAGATGTCATCATTTAAAATGTACAATAAATCTAATACAAACGTACAGTTACTCAGACACTGATACACCATTCATCAATCAAAATGAGAAAAACACCGTTTGCTCAACAGAACAATGGAAACTTTTGGTTGAAAAAAAAAACCCTAAGAATTTCACTGAAAGCAATTCGATGAGAAATATTTTTCGAATATTTTGTGTGGAAATTATTTACATATTCCAGTTCACACTATCATGTACATCTACGCTTATTCAGTCCATGTATATACGGTATCGCTTGTTATATATTCCATAACACTGAATACTCAGGAAACTTTTTCATAACTCTCTTTGAGTCACTTCTGTCAATCATATCTCAAATATCAGTAATGTTTTTGGCTTACTCACCTAAGTTATCATATAAATGTATTAAAGGATGAAAAATCAGTAAGTAAAAGAAAAAAAAACTTGATTCCTTATCGGTGACACTTTTATCAAGTATTTCCCTATGTGAATATTAGAGCCAGCGTATCGGTTGTCATCTCACAGTACATGCAAACAAACTTATCATACTTTATTTATGATCCACAAAAAGACTTATTCGAGTATATTCTCTACCAACATATTCAACCTACAGATTTGACATTTTTCCCATTAACAATGCATTTCATCTCTTTTAGTTAAATAATTTTCCTGACTTTATTACACGAGTTTATTTTTTATACATGAATCATTTATTTTCATACTCACGGACACACACACACACACACACACACACACACACACACACACACACACACACAAACACGTGTGTGTGTGTGCATGTGTGGCCATTTATTCAAATCGTTTTGAAACAGGATTTTGTTGATAACAAGAGTCAGTCTATGACATTATTCAGAGAATAGACGAATTGAACAAATTGTGTTCGTCCATGAAAATGATAATTAGGTCCTTCTTTATTTCTTGAGATATTTTGCACAAAGATTTCTTAGTTACATATTTTGATGAACATGCCTGTGTAATTTTTCTGAATGGATTCCCGATCATGGGAAGCTAATACGAAACATTCCAACAGGATCAAAGTGGTAACTCAAACATGGCTTGAATTAAAATAGAATGCTGTTTTATTTTATATATCTCATGCCCTGAACCTTTGTAGTGATTCTTGTTAAAATGATGTTAGGAACTGAAAGAAAGGGAAATGACATTGTTGCTGTATATATGTATCGTCAATAAGTTCTTACTGTAGATCTGAGATCAATTTCCTTTTTTTGAGAGTGTTACATACCTTGAATTTAATTGAACATTTTCATGCATAAATACGCTGTAAATTAGTGATTTTGATATTTGATACAATAAAAATAGGATCATAATACCAATCAAAGATTGTGAGATCACTCAAGCACGTGGAGAAACATCTCATGCGTATTAAAGTTTTAATGTTAGACCAGTGCCTGAAATCAAAGTGCAGTATCTGCACACACTGTTTGCATTATAAATGTTGCTCCCTCAATAATTCCAACTAAAACCAGCATTCAGTATCAGTATATTAGAAATATATATGCATATATATATATATATATATATATATATATATATATATATATATATATATATATATATATATATATATATATATATATATATATATATTCAGTGTATTTTATCGAAGAAGATTCAATCGATTAAAAAAGCAGTTTAATTTTTTTATTCATCAAAAAGTGTTTTGTCATAATTTCGAATACATATATATATATATATATATATATATATATATATATATATATATATAGAGAGAGAGAGAGAGAGAGAGAGACAGACAGACAGACAGATAGACAGACAGACAGACAGACAGAGACAGAGACAGATACAGAGACAGAGGAAGAGAGAGAGGGACTGATTAATATATTTGTAGCCCTTCCACACTATCCCATGTGTCGTGATTTGGATTAGGGAGGACAAATGCAAATTATTGGTATCGGACTCAACGAAGTAACATCATCGTTGGAATCATCAACATATATCTTATGCCTCATTCTTTTTTGTTTTTTTAAATCACCATCTAGAGGAATTTACACCTAGTTCATAATTACGTATCAAACTCGTGATTCAGTCAGATACAATGATCGAATACATCAGTGTCTATATTGTATATTTGCAGTCAAGTTATGGTTCTATAGTTTTAGGCAATTATCTGGCAACTCATACATGTTCAAGGAAATCCAGCAGATAGCTAACCATCATCTTTGGGATAGGATCAAATCCATGGGATGAATCTTAGCTCATGTCGAATATACTATCCGAATAAAACCCGTTCGTCAAGGTCAACATACTTGTTGTGCAGGTCATAAAACTTCTGCTACACAGCTAAAAGGTAATCCTAAGATGATGACAGGGAGAACGTGAAGAATTAGTTACGAGTAAAATGTAGAGGATGATGTAAGTTTAAGCAAAAAATTAAGTATCTATACGTACAAGGTATCAATGTCCACTCCGAACTCGGGCTTTCTATGTCTCTCTGATAGAATTAAAAACATTCGTTTGAAAAGTAACTCAGGCATTGATTTCATTTTGTTAAAAGTAGCAGTTCTATTGTATTAGTTGAAGAGTGATTACGTATTATTCATATTGAGAAATGTCAGTAAACCCAATCATCAATTGGTACCAGACGTATATTCAACAAATATCATAAAGATACAGGAATAAACCGCTCAAAACACTGTCGACATCTTGTCTTTACAGTCAATTCATGATTTATTGATATCTATTCATTTTGTTGCAGTCGATGCAGACAGACGGAACAGGATCTCGCAGAGATAAGTGACCATCAGGATTTTCCATTGAATCGATTCCATGTGATAAGTCTACGATGGACAGAGATGAACCCCTAAAAACATCGGGAACATTATATGTACACAATTTGAATATCCTGTCCCCGCTGTCAGCATGCCTGCTGATTAGATGATAACATTTTATATTGATATTGAAGAGGGAGTGACATGAAAAAGAGAGCGATAATAGCACAAGGTGCAGATATGTAGGTAAAGTATAAAAACTGTATCTGGAGGGGATGATATCAATTCAATCCAAATATTGGATGGGTTCAATGATTGACGCAAGTCACTGCAGCCCGACTATCAATAATGAGTACATTTATCGTAGAGGAAAGTAATATGTTTCTGTTTTATTCCAAAACATCCCCTTCTTTCCGACTCTGATCGGCCTTCTCATTTCTCTCATTCATTCTGCCCACGACCCATAAGACCCTTTATCCCCATCCTTTCAGTCTATTCTTTATTTCATTGGAAGGATTCAAAGTGAATAAAGGAGAGTGAGGACGTAGAAAAACAGGTATTTCAGTCTGTTTTTTTCTTTGTTATCCAAATGATTCTTTAAAATCAGATTTCGCCTCGTCAGTTTCTTTATAAGACTCATTCTAATGTCAAATTGCTTCATTTTTTGCAAATTGGTTTCGAAATTAAATTTGAAAAAAGTCGTAACTGATCATATTTGCATCCTCTCTGATATCTAATTTTGTAGGGAAAAAAAGAAAAAAAATAATACACCCCTGATACGACTACAATTCTGGAACTACATAACTGTATGTGGATTAATGAACTAAAACTACGTCTCTCGAAAGCACCCACCAATTAACTCGACAAGCCTTACAACACTGAACATGGTAATCTCTTCAAATTATACTCTATTCTCACTAACTCACTACTTCGATACCTGCTTCCAATACTACACTTCCATCACCGCCCATGAAAATTCATTGTAACACACCAGAACGTGGATTGATCAATTGAAAAGGTAGATTTCCGGATAACCACTCGTACGCCTATTATACTGTGCTGTTGATTCTGAGAATAGCTTATCAAGCTGAGACCCGATTTTGGAGCTGCTATATTCACATTGACTGGCACCAGTCACCATGAGCTAAATTGCCTTCCCTGGAATTCAGTCCTTCTGCAGGAATTCTCGGGAAATTGCCCTTGACGTGAGATTATCTGCTAGTTTCTGATTGTTTCATGGGATTCTATTCCATTTTTATTTTAGTTGAATCCAAAAATTTTTTTTGCCTAGCTTTCCATCGTATTACTTTTGCTTTTTCTAAAATATTTTTCCTGGGGGTAATGGACACGATCAAGAACTTCCTTGTTATCGTCTTGAAACACTGATATAAGATATGGATAACATGAACGACTAGATACAGTAAGTCGTATTGAAAAGGACTCCAACCGCAGGTAAAATAATGCATATGACTTCTGATGCTGTTGTATACAATTGAACAACTGATTTCCCCGACGGTTCATATAAGAACGATCTGATTCTGCTTCTCTATTTGAGGGATAATCTTCCAGTTGCCTACATTTTTTTCTTTTAATTTTTGTCCGTTTTGTCTCTCTCTCCGTTTCACTCTTCCTCTCTCTTTATATATATATATATATATATGAGTGTGTATGTGTTTATATAAATATATATATATATATATATATATATATATATATATATATATATATATATATATATATATATATATATATATATATATATATATATATAGATAAATACATATATATATGTGTATATATACATATATATATATAAATAAATACATATATATATATATATATATATATATATATATATATATATATATATATACATATATATTTATTGGTATATAATCTCTTAAGGAAGAATAATTCTTAATTGATGTTGATACTTTTACTACAATTTTTACTATGAAAAGAAAAAGCTATCAGAACTTTATTAAAATGTAGAAGTTCAAAGGTTCTGGAGGGGATTAATTGTCTGCTCAAGAATGGCATCTGTTCCTCTCTTTTCAGCAGAACAATTTCATAAAACAACCCATCAATGTAATGAATTTCCTCTCTGTAGCTGAGTACCGTCAAGCTAATTATTTTCTCATAGATAATAACGAACATAAATGCACACACAGACAAGTTGTTCTAGCCGTAATTACGTTTTCCCCAAGTACATGAAAAAAACAAGGATTTCTCTGTTATATTTATTTTAGTATTCATCTCGTGATATTAGCTCCATTTTTATCTGCCTTTATCGTGAAAGTGTTTATACTTCAAAAAGTTTTAATTGCATTTGAAAGAGTTTCTGAAATGGTCAGTATTCACAACTAAAGAGCGTGGTGATTTATCCACTAAATATAATCGTGAAAAAGGAAATTAGTTTCAACCAAAAATAAAGACGTTCAGATTTGTTTAAGAAAGAGAAATCTGAACTTAGTCTATGACATTTGCTTAGCAAATAGTTACCATTACTGTACAAATTGAAATCAGGGTAAAAATTCCCCGAAACTGATACGTTGATTGAGAAATATTTTGAGAAGAGGTCCGCTCAGACGTAACATATTTATTTTATTGAAACATTGTATTCGAAGTCATCATTCTATGTTATTGATTATTATGCTATTCAACTCTTTATTCCTTCGTGGATGACAGTCTCTACTAATTACCTTCCTTTCTTCTTGTACACTGATCACCATGACCTGTGGTAGAATACCCCCTCCCAGTCTATAGGGCGTTTGTTCAATTGATGAAAGTGTTACTAAAAGGTTTTCATATTTTACGAGATCTGTCTCTGTTAGTAGCAAACTGGATAGGAGTAATGAAGCCTGGGGAAGGGTTGGCTCGATGTCTCAACACTCTCCTGTGAAAATGAATATCAATCTGTCACAGTACAGGGAGTTGAAACACTTATTTACTTATTTACAAGACAAATAACCTTTCAACTACGTTTAGATGACATATTCTGAGAGTATTTAAATTGTTTTAATAATGTAATCTGAAGCTCATTATTCAAAATGATAAATAAGCATCTTTTTCAAAATAAATGCTTGATGAACAGTCAAACATACTTTTTATGACTATCTGTTCAAATTTTCGTGACAGAGATAATTTTCTTTCAATCAATTGGAAATTGATCGTCAAGACAGCACATCAACCAAGTTCATTTCCATTTGTTCAATGCTACCTTATAAAATTTGCATGCTCTTTCAGATTTCTTTAAGGTTGCATTTCGTAGTCATTTTCCTACCGTCTAACTTTTACCTCGTATACTAGTCAGAGTCAGGTTCAATTTACTAGAAATCGACCAAGGTTACTATGTTTTAAAGTCTGCTCGAATGAAATGAATAAAAAAAGGAATATTCCATGTATAACTTTTCTTATTTTGAGGAAAAAACAACAGAAAAACCGAGTCAGTCCGAAACATGATGTTTTTGGAGTTTCCAAAATAGAATGAATGAAACAAACAATTTTTATTTTCATGAAAGAGGTTTTAAAACCAATAAAAAGTAGATTGGTTTTGATGGACGGTTAAATAACTTGATCTAAATAGTATTTTCCATGAATTCGAAGAATAATATGTAAATACTGATTTCCCACGACCAAAAAGAAAAGGATGAAACAGCAGTGGAATGGATAGTGGGATTATATTATGGTTTCTGATTGCTTGGATAGCGTAATTGTTGGCACGTTTGAATCAAAATCAGACGGTCAAAGGATCGATCCTCGTACGACGAAAAGACAACTCTCCCTTTGCCTTCTGCAACTGATTATATGGACTGTAAGCAGAGTAATTAGGTGGGAAGTTTCCCTTTGCTGGACAAGTGTCCTTCTTAAGAGGAAAGTCATAGAAACTGTAGCTATAAATTGTGTGTCTGGCCGAAACTTCAAGAATCACTAAACTGTCAAATGGAATGGGATCTTAATCACTGACAGTCATACTTCATTGGGTGCGGTTCCTTGCAATTTTCATCCTGTGTGTAACAGTGGTGTCTCTGCTCAGTTAAAGTTAACAGAATTTTATCGAGGTACTACTCAGAATTGTCGATTTTTTAGAGTGCTGGGGAAAACAAAACAAACATATAAACAGATAATACACTTGCTCGAAAAAATATCTTTTTGTTGTTTTCGAGTGTGTACACATGGACATATCAAATGTATATATTCAATGTATTTCTCGTACCCTATTTTCTCTCTTTACTCTCTCTCTCTTTCTCTCTTCTTTGTTCCTCCTATTCCTTTTCATCTCTACTCCTTTTTTCAAAAGGATCCTACGTTAACCCAAAAATCAAAGTCTTACTGAGAAGTTAAAGACAGTTCTCAAGGACAAAACCAATGTACCAAAAAGAAAGAGAATATATTTAGCAAACGGATCTATGCTGTTTAAATATTGGTATTTGAACAATTGT